>APFE030377361.1:0-87954 GCA_000404065.3 Pinus taeda | reverse complement strand
CTTTTTGAAGGAGAGGGGCATGTTAGGTCCCTATACTACTAGTGTAACCCCTTATTGTTATTAGTACAACCCCCTTATTATATTGTTATGCCCATGTAGTCCCCATATTGTTATTATTATGCCCCATAGAAGCCAACTATTATTATTATTGTGCCCTTGCATTATTATTGTCAGGTCAACTCTGATTATATTATGACCCTTTAGACTCCTATATATAGAAAGGAGGTCTTGTCATTTGTATCATCCAATAATTGTTCATTTGTGTAATGTAAAGGAGGTTTCTCCCTCGAAGAGGCTTATTTTGAAGGCGTTTATCTATCTTTTCTATCTTTTTGTAAGTTGATTTCATAACAGGTGCCTACTAATTTTACTGAAGTTAGGATTTTCATTGGAGCAGCACTGTACCTGAGGAAATTCATAGCCTCGTTTTCAGCGGTAGCAGCACTGCTCCATGCCATAACAGCAAGTGGCAAGAGTTTCTAGTGGGGAAAAGGTCAACAGAAGGCTTTTGATGAGTTAAAAAAGAACATCAGTGAAGCACCAATTCTGGCATTACCAAATTTGCAGCAGCCCTTTGAAGTGGAGACAGATGTGAGTTGGTATGCTATGGGAGTTGTCTTGATGCAAGGAGGAAGGCCTGTTTTCTACCATTCTGAAGTATTTCATGAGGAAGTTCTTAACTACCTTACTTACGATAGTGAGCTCTATGCAATGGTGCAAGCTGTCAAGAAGTGGAACCACTATCTAATGGGAAAGGAGACAATAATCCACATGGATCACCAGCTATTATAGTACCTGTAGGCCCAGAATAAGCTATAACAAACCAGGCATTAGTGGATTTGGTTTTTACAGCAATTTCATTTAGTGATCAAGTATAAGAAGGAAAGCACAAACAAGTTGGTCGATATGCTTTCAAGGCCACCCACATCAAAGATTATAGCTTTGGGGACTCTTATACACATGGAGCCATTCACCCATGTTGCATACATAGAGGCATATTCATAAGATAAGGAATTCAAAGAGGTGTATCAATGGTTGCAGAGTCAGAGTCATGTGCATGATGGCAACAACACCGTTTCCTACCATCTCTAGGATGGGTTAATCTACAGGCTGGATAAGCTATTTGTTCCTAAAGGTGATCGTTTGCAGCTGATTAGAGAGCTTCACACCTTTAAGGTTGTAGGGAAATTTGGTGTAGGAAAGACCGTGGCTAACTTGCAGAGGTATGTGTATTGGCCCAAGATGCAAGAACAAGTATCTAGGTTCATAAGAGAATGCATGCTTTTTTGTACCATCAAGCCTAGAAACAGGAAAGAGGGTCTATATCATCCATTACCTATACCTACTCATCCTTGGGAAAGCATTTCCATGGACTTTGTGGGAGGTTTACTGACAAATAGGAAGGGACATGACTACCTATTCGTGGTAGTTTACAAGTTCAACAAGATGTGTGTTATGATGCCCTGTAAAAAGAACATCAGTGAACAAGAAGCAAAAAAATTGTTCTTTGGATAGGTCTGGGTACACTTTCAGATACCAAGGAGCATCATTTCAGACATGGATACAATATTTCTCAGTGCATTCTAGACTACATTGTGGGAGAAGATGGACATGAAGGTGAAGATATATATAACATTCCATCCACAAATAGATGGGTAGACAGAAGTAGTCAATAGGAATTTGGTGCAGCTTCTCAGGGGTTGCAACTAGAAGCATCTGAATACCTAGGATGAAAATCTAGTATATATACAACATTCTTATAACAGAGCGGTACACATTTCTACAGGAATGTCCCCATTTGAAACTTGTTTTGGATATTTTCCACCTTCACCTTTGGATATTACATATGGAAAGTAAGGAGGAATGAGGGAAGACCATATAGAAGATTCTTTGAGGGCTGAAAAATTTATAGAGAGGATCAGGAAGATCCATCTATAGGTAAAGGAAACATTGTAAAAGTCGCAGATGAAGTATAAGGCCAAACATGATCAACACATAATAGAGAAATATTTCAAGGTGGGAGACAAAGTATGGCTACAGTTGAAAAGGAGAGGTTGCAGGGGCCTGGTAAGAAAATCAAGGCTTTAAGGTATGATCCCTCTGAGATATTGGAAAAGGTGGGTGATAATGCCTATCGACTCAGTTTACCACCATATATGTACATTTACTTAGTTTAAATGTAGAGAATTTGAAACTCTATGAGCCTTCCATGCTAGATAAGGAAGAGGAACAGATCCTACCTTCTATGGAGGTTTTGGCACCAAACGCTTAGGAAGAGTTGACAGAAGATATAATTTTTTATAAGAGGTTTAGAACAACAAGACAAGGGAAACAAGACCTTTGGCAGATTGGGTTGAAGGGACAACTTCTAGGCAAAGCTAAATGGTACACCAGAGAGAAGGTGGAGGAACAATTTCCTCGCCTCATTTAGTAAATGATTTTGGGGACAAAAATCCTCCCAAAATGGGGAGGTGTGACCCGACTTGGATCATTATATTTAATTTCATCCATATTGATGCATTTGGAATGGAATAAGTGGAGGAATCAACTCATAGGACTATTTTTACTGGAGGGACCCAGTTTGGAAAAACGGGGTCTGAAACCTTTTGGGAGTGTTTTGAGGCATCAAACAATGTTTTTTGTAGGTAAAAATTTGTTTCCCAGGTGTAACACCTTTTCATGCTATTCTACACGTAGAAATATTTCCAACAAGACAAGAATCGCTTCAATTGGAGTCCGTATGCAAAAGTTATGCCTCTTAGAAGTTGACCTTCCTGTTTTCACACCTATAGTTCGGGAGGATGCTACGTCAACCCCATTATTCATGGAAAAGAGGCTAGCCACGTGTTTGTGATGTATAAGACTCTAGAGGAGTCTATTTTGTAAATCTAGTTAAGTGTTGATGTAGTTGAACTTAACCACTAGTAGGCTATCGGGCTATGTTATAATCGGGCCACGAGGAGGAAGAGGAATTCCATTCTTTTGAGAGAATTTTTTTCCATAATTGAGCAAAGATAGATAGGAGAGATAGGAGGTAGAGCACACAAAGAGGATTTGTGCACTGTAGCAACCCACAAGCCACAGAAATTACTTCTTTGTATCTGGAACCATATTTCCAGACAGAAAAATAGATCAAAGCGGCCTCACCTTCCAGCTGGGTTTTCCCCTAGAAGGGTTTCCCAGAGAGCATATCTTGTGCCTTATCAATCCAAGATCTTTTGCTTATATATGTATTAACAAATTACATGGATAAATTGTAGCTCAACCATAGAAATTTAATGTGCACATCAGAGAAGTGGAGAAACCCATAAAAGCATGAAAGAAGACAAGAGACTTGATAATGGAGTTCGTCCAATTTGGACTACATCTCCAGCCCTGCTCATCCAATGGGGAGGCCTCCATTCATTAAGTGACATGAGAAAGAAGAAGTACAATCAAAATATACAAAAGGGAGTCTTATACCTCCAATCTGGAAAATGGCCGAAATATGGAGAGCTCTATTGAAGAAACAGGCATCACCATTGAGTTCATGTCGCTAAGAGGTGCAAAATCGATATAAAACTTGCCCAATTTTGACACTGGACCAAAACTAACTCCCTGGAAAATGTGTTGTTCGGGCAAGGTTCCACCCCCTGTCACAGGCCTGCTCACGGTTCTACCACCTTCCATTCATCCAACTCAAAATACGTGTGCCCTCTCCTCCCTATGTGCACTTTGCAAAAAGGTTGATATAAGGTTTGGTGGGCGGATCTACCAAGGAAAGTCAGTTTGGCACATTGGTTAAAAATGTAACCGTTGACGAGGGGTCGAGGGATCAAATCTCGCCCCTCATTTTTTTATTACATAGCAGTTATAAGTTTATTTAAATGGGAGGTGGGTCCACCGGTCTGGTGGCCTGCTCCCCTAAACTTTCATTGTTGCCTCCATGTAAGGTGCGTGGAGTGTCATAAATGGAGGTGAGTCTACTGATCTTGGTGGCCCGCTTCCCCCAAATCCCCGGCAGTTGAATGTACAGTTGAGGTGGAGGGGCGGCAAGGTTGACAACCCGTGCCCCCTCCATCTATGCATTTATTTTGTTGGTGGACTCAGGGGGTGGTGGGGTCATGGTCACCCACCCCATTCAAATATAATTTTTGATTATGATGGTTTTGGGGGTGGTGGGGTCATGGCTGCCCACCCCATATTTTTATATATTTTTTATTAAAAATAAATAACCACCTCCCACTTAGAAATTTTCCATAACCTTAGGCAATACTAGACAAATTAATAGACCCACAATTTCACCTGAAAACTGGCTAGATTCCGGTGCCAGATTCTTGCCAAATTACGCCTTCCTTAAGCCTGCCACATGGGTAAGTCAACCCCAAACTTTGAATGCTTATATCTTCTTCATACAGACTTGGATTGGAGTTTCATTTGCACTATTGGAATCAGAGCGATGATAACTTCGATAGAATGTCAATTTAATCAACTTTCTGCCACTTTGAATTTTGAGCCTTTTTCACGCCACTGGTGTTTGGAGATCCACCTGGATCAATCCTCCCCATTGAGGAGCTTTTGGACCGCAAAAAGCTTTATCAATCAATTGGCAAGTGAGGTAATTGTTCCCTCACTATTTATTTTTCCAAGCATTTTTCCTTGCTAGGGTGCATCCCTTTGAAACCAACTCAAAAGTATTCCACATCTCCCCATTGTGAAGTCCTAGTTCTTCTATCAAGGATGATATCTTCAGGAAACTCATCAAGATACTCTATTGAAAAATCATCAACTGTAGGAATTGATCCCACCTCTTCGGTGTCCATAATCAATTATGGCTCATAAAGCTTTAAGTTTTCCACATTCACTATGGAGTACATTTGCATATATGTTGGAAAATCAAGATGAAAGGCATTGTCTCCAATATTCTCCAAGATGGTGAATGGACCATACCAGATTGGTCACAACTTATTTCCTTATCCCTTCATTCTGTCCTTGCTGCTATGGAACGACACTTTGTCACCCACATGAAATTGATGGTCAACTCAGTGTTGGTCATGTCGAGCCTTGTATCAGGCTTGACTTTTCTCCAACTTCTCTTGTACTCCTTGGTGAATCAACTGGATCTACTAAATGAACCGCTGTTCTTTGTCCCTGTCATCATGTCCACTGGAGTCATCTTCCCTTCCAAAGACCATATTAAAAGGATCTTTGGGTAGGTAGCCAAAACATGTCTCAAATGGTGAACGATGCGTAGATGAGTGCACTACTTGATTGTAGGAATGTTGCACATATGGAAGATTCTCATCCCACAACTTAGGATGTTTTCCACAATAGGCTCGCAACAAGTGTACCACAGTGCCGTTGAAAACCTCTGACTGTCCTTCAGTCTGTGGATGAAATGCCATGCTTCTTTTCAACTTGGTGTCCATCATCTTCCACAAGCTCGTCCAAAACTCTCCGAGAAAGCGAGAGTCTTGATCTCACACAATCGATGTAGGCAACCCAAAATGGACCCAAACATGCTAAAGGAAAAGATAAGCAATCTGCTCTGCAGTGATCTGCTTCTTACAAGGTATTAAAATACACATGTTACTAAAACGGTCAATGGCGACATACAAATAGTCGTGACCTTTTCTAGACAAAGGTGAACCTCCTAGAAAATCCATTGACACACTTTCCCATGGACGACTCGGAATAGGGAGTGGTGTCTAGAGCCCGAGTTTTCTATTAGAGGGCTTTGAAACAGAACACATCACACATCCCTTTACATAGCGAGTCACAATGTTGTTCATATGAGGCCAAAATAAAAATCTTTGTACATGAAACAATGTCTTTTCAACACCAAAATGACCAGACACAAGGGAGGTGTGGACCTCCTGGATTACATGTACCCTTTCCCCTGTGGGTATGCACAATTTACCAAGGTGATACAACAGTTTCCCCTGCAAGTGATAGTTGTCCACCTTTGAATCATGGGTTAGTTTTGCATAAATCTCCTTAAAGTCAACGTCATTAGCATATTTTTTAGCATAACTTTCAAAATATAATGAAGCATTATGCAAAATAATAGAAGAAGAAATAGGAGGGTAAGGTATCATATCAACCACTTTTTTTCTAGTGCCCTTCTTATACTTTATTACCACATGAAATTGCTGAAGAAAACCCATCCACCTGAAATGATGAGCTTGCTATAACTAGGTTTGTGACTAAAGATACTGCAAGGGCTGATGATCCGTATGGATGATGGTCTTCTTGTCGATCAGGTAGTGTTTCCACTTTTTCACACTTTGGACCAAGGCATATAACTCTTTGTCATAAGTGGGATAGTTTATCACGGCCTGAGAGAATTTCTCTGAATGGAAACATATCGACTTCTTTTGCTACATCAATACAACTCCCATTCCATATCCACTGGCGTCCGTCTCGATCTTGAATGGCTGTTGGAGATCTAGTAAGGCCAACACTGGTGCGGTGCTGATCTTTTCTTTCAATGCTTTGAAGGACTTCTGCTTCTTTCCTCCCCATTGAAAGACTTTCCTTACACTTTTCAGTGTGTGTAGAGGTGCTAAAATAATAGAGAAATTGGCAATAAATCTCCTCCAATGCTGTACTGCACCCAAAAAGTTGTGAACCTCGGTTACACTAGTAGGCTTAGGCCAATTTACAATTGCTTCAACTTTAGAAGGATCAATTTTTAACTGACCATGACCAACAATATCACCTAGGTAAACCAAAGAGGTTTTCCCAAACCCACACTTTGACAATTTTACGTAGAGTTTTTCCTTTTTCAATACATCAAGCACCTTCTTTACATGGCATACATGTCCATTCCAATTTTTACTAAATACAAGAATATCATCTAGATATACAAGAAAAAATTCATCAATGAAAGGCCTAAAGAAATCATTCATGACCCTCATGAAAGTGGCTGGAGAGTTGCAAAGTCTGAATGGCATCACCATCCATTCGAACAACCACTATTTGGTCTTGAAGACAGTTTTCCACACATCCTTATCTGTAATTTGGACCTAGTGATAACCACTATGCAAATCCAATTTGGTGAAATATATATCATTCTTTCATTGATCTAGTAAATCATCAATGCGCGGGAGAGGGTAATGATTTTTCACCGTGATTTAGTTTAGTGCTCAGTAATCCACGCACATCCTCCATGTGTCATCTTTCTTCGACACTAAGACAATTAGTGAGCCGCACAGAGAAGTGCTCGGTTTGATGACCCCTTGGTTCAATAGTCCCTGCACCTATTTTTTGATCTCCTCCATCTCAATAGTCGACATCCCATACATGCCAATATTTGATAAAGGAGCATCATGCTGCAAATGGATCTCATGTTGGATTTCCCTCTTCAAAGGTAATCCTCTTGGTTCCTGAAACATCTCATCATAGTTAGAAATTAATTCACATAATTCCTTTTTATGATCAAAACCATGGAAAGCATCGGATAATTCTGCATCTTTCTCCCTTACAACCATAAGCATGCAACCTTACTGGAATTCACTAGTCTCTTCATTTGTCTGGCACTTACAAGGCTGGAATTTATTTTAGTTTGATGAGCCCTTACAATATATTCTACTCCATATTTTGTGATTTCATATTTGTTTTCATGACGGAAGAAGATTTCTTTTCTATCTTATAGATATGGACTCCCTAACACCATGCCACAGATATCCAATGGTATCACATCAAGTTCTACCTCATCCACTAATTTAGAAGCGATAAAAAATTTAAACTTGCACTCCTTAGTTACATTCAATTTTTCTTTATCTTGTATCCATCCAAGCAGGTAAGTTTTTGGATTTGGTTTGGTTTCTAAGCCTAGCTTCTTTACCAAGGACTCTAAAATTAAATTTGCTTGGGATCCAGTATCAAATAGAGTTTCCACTTTTGTATGATTTATGACAACTCTAATATGGAATAAATCAATTCTCTTTTGTTCATTAGGAAGAGACTCATCTATTGAACTAGTGCCTTCATGTGATTCATAATTAATATGAGGTGTAATAGTACCTTTTGTTTCTGCTACCATGATAAATGCTTCATCTCCGGAATCGGATCCAAGGTCTTGCTGCAGAGTTGCCATTGTCTTCTGCTTTCCTTTTCCCCCATACTTCTTTGGTCTCTTTTCCAGGTACAATTTCCAACAATGATCGTTGTCATGATCTTCCTCTTTGCAGTGAGTGCAATAAGACCTTTCTCCTTCATATTTCTTGGTTGATGCCATCCTCTTCTCCTTTCCCTTTCCTTTCACTTTGGTCATTTAGAGGTTTGAAAGGTGGTTTCTTGGAATGATCATCTCTTTCATTTTTGTCGTTGTTCTCAAGATGGATGGCCTTTACACTGGCCGAGTCAATAGTAATTGGTTCAAACAATAATAATGAATGTCTAATGTAACTATGTAATGATCCAATATACTTAGTTACTACTTCAGGTGAGTTAAGGGCAATGCCCAAATTAAGTGATCATTTTCTAAACTCCTCGGTAAAGATTTGAACATCCTGACCTCTACCTCGCCTTAAGTCTTGTCAATCCATTAAGGCTTTGTGCTTATAACCCAAGGGATAAAATTGTTCCTTTAATGTGGAAATAAAATTGGGCCATGAGGAAAGAAGATTACCCACACTCTTATTGCTTCGCAATTTTGTCTCCCACCAGACAAGAGCGGTCCCACTCAGCCGAAGAGAGGCCAACTGAATCTTTGCCTCATCCTCTTCAATCTGTTGAATCCTGCAATAGATTTCAATCTGCCTAATCCAATTATTAAGATTTTTTGTATTACTTTCACTGTTATACATGGGAATATCAAACTTTTGACATCTAATTTAAAGAAAGGTTTCTTAGATGCATCCCTTGAATTTCTATGATGATGGTGATGAGAGGAAGAAGAACTTTCACTCGTAGAAGGAGAAGGAGGGGGTTCTTCTCCACAATTTCCATGCACTGAACCTTGTTCTTCTAGATTTCTCTCTTCTACTTTCTCCAGCCTTGAAAGCAATTGATTGAACTTTTCTGCCATTGTATAGAAGGTTTTGCGGTAGTTTCACTCCTCTTCATAACAAGCCTCTTCATCTGCCATGTTTCTCCTTTGATGTGCATGCCCCGCTTAGGAATCGAAAGACTTTAGTTTTCCTTCGCCTCTTCGGAGCTTGTTTCTTGTTAGCATACAAACATGTAATTCACATCTACAAATACCTACTCTGATACCACTTGATCTAAGATCTTTTTGCTATAGATGTATTAAAGAATTACATGGATAAATTGCAGCTTAACCATAGAAATTTAATGTGCACATGAGAGAAGAGGAGAAACACATAAAATCTTGAAATAATACAAGAGACTTGATAACGAAGTTCGTCCAATTTGGACTATGTCTCCAGCCCTGCTAAATCAATGGGGAGGCCTTCATTCATTAAGTGGCTAAATCAATGGAGAGCTCTGTTGCAGAAAATGGCATCACCATTGAGTTCTTGTCACCAAGAGGTGAAAAATTGATATAAACCTTGCCCAATCCTGACACTGGACCAAAACGGACCCCCTGGAAAATGTGCTCAGGAAAGGTTCTGCCCCTTGTCATAGGCCTGCTCACGGTTTTTCCACCTGCAATTCATCCACCTCGAAATACATGTGCACTCTCCTCCCAAAGTGCATTGTGAAAAAAGGTTGATATAAGGTTTGGTGGGTGGATCTACCAAGGAAAGTCGGTTTGGTGCATTGGTTAAAAAAGTAATCGTTGAGGAGGGGTCGGGGGATCAAATCCCACCTCTCCTTTTTTTATTACATAGCAGTTATAAGTTTATTTAAATGGGAGGTGGGTCCGCTGGTCTGGTGGCCCACTCCCCTAAACTTCCGTTGTTGCCTCCATATAAGGTGCGTGGAGTGTCATAACTCGAGTTGGGTTCGCTAATCCCGGTGGCCCACTTCCCCCAAATCCTCGGTGGTTGAATGTATAGGTGAGGTGGAGGGGCGGCGAGGTTGACAACTCACACCCCCACCATATATGCATTTATTTTTTTGGTGGACTCCAGGAGTGGCGGGGTCATGGCCACCCACCCCATTCAAATATAATTTTTGGTTATGGTGTTTCCGGGGGTGGCGGGGTCATGGCCGCCTCCCCCATATTTTTATATATTTTTTATTAAAAATAAATAACCACCGCCCACTTAGAAATTTTCTTGAACCTTAGGTGATATTAGACAAATCAATGGACCCATAGTTTCATCCAGACAACTAGTCATATTCCGATGCCAGATTCTTGCCAAATTGCGCCCTCCTTAACCCCGCCACATGGGTAAGTCAACCCCGAACTTTGACGCTTCTATATTCTTCATATGGACTTGGATTAGAGTGTTGTTTGCACCATTGGAATCAAGGCGATGAGCACTTCGATCTGATGTCAAGTTAATCGAATTTCTGCCACTTTGAATTTTGAGCCTTTTTCATGCCACTGGTCTCTGGATATCCACCTGGATCACTTATGTGTGTGTGAGATTATTATATTCGTTCTCTACTTTTTTGCTTGATTTGGTTTTACATGCATGCACTAATTACAGTTAATTTTACAGATCTAGAAGTGAAATAAAATTGTAATAGTGTAGAATCTCATATTTCTAATATAATATTATCAGATATGTTGCGACGAATTGTCTAGTGGAATATCAACGACAGTTTATAGATCACCGAAGCTAAAAATAAATGTAAAAAATCCTTGTAAAATATTGAAATTGTGTAGTCAATGTGAGTCGTTGATTAGCCAGATGATCTCATGGTAGAAGTTATGTTTATGGAAGAAAACCCCTCGCTATATATAGGGAATTTCAATGTGGCTATGTATATGTGTATCCTAAGCGGGAAAGAGATAGGAGATTGTGTGAGAGCAAAGAGGAAATTACAACAGATTTGTTGTAGGATGTATCTCTCTTTTTTGCTAGATAATATAAAGGAAGGACTGGTTATTTCTTTGTGGACATAGCCCAAATTGGGTGAACCACGTATATTTGTGTCTCTCTTGTCTTATGAGTTTTCTGTGTTTATGTTTCTGCAATATTTTATGTGTTCCGTTCCTTTGTAAAATATAATTTTCTAATAACTGGTATGAGAGTAGAAGGTACATTTTGGTTGATAAACTCACAGGAGAGAAGGGTTTCTGGTTCAAGTGGGAGCAATGGTGGAAGATGGCAGATTTAGGGTCAAGAAATTTAATGGCCAAAACTGCCAGTTGTGGGAGATGCATATGGAAGATTATCTGTATCAGAAATATCTATACCTACCATTGAGTAGAAATACAAAGAAGTTGACGAGTATGTCAAACACAAAATGTGATATTCTCGACAGAAAGGAACTTGGAACAATACGACTATGCCTAGCAGCATCAGTAGCCTTTAATATTTCAAAGGAAACGAAAATAGAGGGTTTAGTGTCGGCATTGGCCAAACTATATGAAAATCCCATGGTCTCAAGTAAGGTATTTCTTATGAAGCGTTTATTTAGTATGAAGATGTCCGAAGGTGGATCTGTTTCTTATCATTTACATAAATTTAATATGGTTACCAGTCAGTTAGGTTCTATAGGGGTAAATTTTGATTATGAAGTTAGGAATCTGTTATTTCTATGCTCATTGCCAGAAAGTTGGAATGCTTTAATTATGGCCATTCGTAACTATGTCTTCGGATCTAGTACTTTAAAGCTTGATGATGTTGTCGGTGCAATCCTTAGCGATGAAATGCGATGGAAAAGCTTTAGTGAGACATCAGGTAATGCTTTGATTGCAGAGACTAGGTGAAGAAAAATGGAAAGAGGAAAGAGCCCAAGATACCGCATTAAGTCAAGGAAAGGAAGATCTAAGTCCAGATTGGAGATAGTGTGCTAGAAATGTGGAAAGAAAGGACACCTGAAGAAATATTGCAAGTCTCGGAAGGGAAAAGAAGGAGACACGCAACAAAAAAATAATCATGAATCAAATGTGCCAGGTCGTGTGTTGCAAGATGATTTGATACTTTCATTAGAAAATATTATTGATGCCTGGGTGGTAAATTCAAGGGCCTCATTCCATGCCACACCTAATAGGAAACATTTTCATAATTATGTTCCAGGAGCTTTTGGACAAGTTTGTTTTGGTGATGATAAACCCTATAAAATCATTGGAATTGGTAAAGTTTTCATAAAACAACAAAATGGAAACCAATGGTTATTGAAGGAGGTAAGGCATATTCTAGATCTGAAAAAAAATCTAATTTCAATAGGGCAATTGGGAGGTGAAGGTTGTGTAACTTATTTTACAGATAAAACTTGGAAGGTCACTAAAGGAGCCCTGGTAATAGAAAAATAAGAAAAGGTTGCTACATCGTATTTATGCAATGGTATATCTAAATTTTTTAATGCTTTAACCTCTATGGGAGAAGATATAGCATTGTGGATCATAGGCTCAGACACATGAGTGAGAAGGGGATGTAGATTCTTCACTCAAGGAAGTTTTTGCCAGGTTTGAAGCATGTTGAATTGGATTTCTATGAGAATTGTGTTTATGGAAAACAAAAGTGAGTCATATATCTCAGAGTTGGGAAATAAAATAAGAGCAAAAAATTAGAGCTTGTGCATACATATGTATGTGTACCTCCTCAAGTATCATCTCTCGATGGCTCTCTCTGTTATGATACTTTTATTGATGATGCAACTAGAAAACATGGATTGATTGTATTCGAAATAAATATGATGTACTTGATACTTTCAAGAAATGGAAAGCTTTGGTTGATAATGAGATAGGAAAGAGTTTGAAGTGTCTCATATCAGACAATGGAGGTGAATATTGCAGCAAAGAGTTTGATAAGTACTGTTCAAAGCATGGAATTCGGAGAGAGAAGACAATTCTAGGAACACCACAAGAAAATGGTATGTCAGAAAGGATGAACATGACAATCATGGAGCATGCAAGGTGCATGAGATCTTTACAATTTTGGGCAGATGTTGTAGATATTTTTGTTTATCTAATAAATAGAGGGACTTCAAGTTCCTTGATGGAGGTATTCCAAAGGAGGCATGGATAGGTAAAAAGGTAAACTACTCATTTTTTAAGACTTTCGGTTGTGAAGCCTTTGTGCACATTAATAAATAAAATAGAACAAATATTGAGGAAAAATCAAAGTAATGTACCTTTATTGGATATGGTGTTAATGATATTGGTTATCGCTTTTATGATTATGAAAATCACAAAATCATTAGCATTAGAGATGTCATATTCAATGAAAAATTATTTTATAAGGATCGGGTGCAAGAAAAGAATCAGGAAAAAGAAAACAAAGAATACAAAGTGCTTGATGAGATGTGGATGAGATCATAGAAAAAGCAAAGGTGCCTCAAAAATAATAATGATCAACAAACATAATAACAATAACAACAACAACAACAAAAACCACAACCACAACAACAAAACACACCTCAAACACCTGAAAATGGTTTTAGAATATCTACCAGGATAAGTAGACCACTTGAATGATACTCTCCATTATATTATGTATTGTTGACTTATT
Source organism: Pinus taeda (assembly GCA_000404065.3). NCBI lineage: Eukaryota > Viridiplantae > Streptophyta > Pinopsida > Pinales > Pinaceae > Pinus > Pinus taeda. Next base: position 74,434 of record APFE030377361.1, on the reverse strand, counting down.
TTGGTGAACCAGAATGTTATGAAGAAGTAGTGCAGGTAGAAACCAGGAAGAAGTGGGAGCTAGCCATGAAAGAAGAGATGGACTCCTTGGTACATAATCAGACTTGGGACTTAGTCAGGTAACCTGCAGGTAAAACAACATTGCAGAATAAACGGGTTTACAGGCTGAAGGAAGAAGATGGAGGTAGAAAAAGGTATAAAGCTAGAGTTGTGGTGAAAGAGTTTGCACAGAAGAAAGGTATAGACTTTGATGAAATATTTTCTCTTATTGTTAAAATGAATTCAATCAGAACGATTTTAAGTCTAGTAGCAACATAAGATTTTCATCTTGAGCCATTAGATGTAAAGGTGTCTTTTTGTCCATGGGGATTTGGAAGAAGAGATATATATGTAGAAGCCACAAGGATATGAGGTCAAAGGGAAGTACAAACTAGTGTGTAGGTTGAAGAAGAGCTTGTATGGCTTAAAATAGGCTCCAAGGTAGTGGTATCTAAAATTTGACAGGTTTATGTCTGAACAAGGTTATACTAGATGTCACTCTGATAATTTTGTTTATCTCAAAAGGAAAAATTATGGTAGCTATATTATTTTTTTATTGTATGTAGATGGCATGCTTGTTGCATGGTCTAACATGCAGGAAATAAATGTGCTCAAAGGAAAATTGGAAAATTGATTTGCAAAGAAGGATTTGGGTGCTGCAAAACTAATCCTTGGTATGAGAATAACTAGAGACAGAAAAAATCACAAATTAATATTGTCTCAGAGTGAGCACATACAAAAGGTGTTGGAAAGATTTAATATGCAAAATGCAAAACTAGTTAATACACCTTTGGCTATCCATTTCAAGCTAAGTAAGGAGATATGTCCCAAGACTTAGGAAGAGATGGATTATATGTCTAAATTACCATATGCATCAGTAGTTGGAAGCTTGATGTATGCAATGGTATGCACAAGGCCTGATATTATACATGCAGTGGGAGTTGTAAGCAGGTATATGAACAATCCAGGAAAAGAACATTGGATGGTAGTGAAGTGTATTCTCAAGTATTTGAGAGGTACCACATATCAAGCATTATGCTTTGGTGGTTCAAACATTAATCTACAGGGATATGTTGATGTAGATATGGTAGGTGATAGAGATAATAGGAGGAGCACCATAGGGTATGTGTTTACTATAGGTGGAACAACTGTCATTTAGGATTCAAAATTGCAAATTGTTTTTGCATTGTCAACGACGGAAGTAGAGTATGTTGCTGCCAGAGGCTATTAAAGAAATGATTTGGTTACAAAGGTTTCTGGATAAATTGTGTAAGAAGCAAGACTTGGGCAAGTTATACAGTGACAACTAGAGAGTCATTCATATTGAAAAGAAATATGCATTTCATTCCAAGACTAAAAATATATAGTTCAAGTACCATTTCATAAGGTTAGAGTCGGAAGATGGAAAGTTAAAGTTGGAAAAGATACACACTAGCAAAAATCCTGCAGATAACAAAAGTTGTAACTAGGGAGAAACTAAGATTTTGCTCGGTTTCAATTGGTTTTCAAGTATGATCATGAATATGAGAAAAATCCAAGTCCAAAGTGGAGTCATTATCCAAAAAATGAAGTAGTAGTGGAGTTCCTATAATCAGTCTCCAAGTGGGAGATTGTTGGGTGTGCAACCTGGTTATCTTTTGTATTAAGAGGTTTCGTCGCATTTGACTCTAGTTTGTAATGGGGCAGAAATTATTCCTGTAATTTGATTTCCCCTAGGGGGTGATGATAATTTTTATGAACCCTCCCCCTAGCAGGGGTTCAGGGGAAGCGCCCCCAAAGCTAAAAACAGACGTAAAATATCCTTGTAATTGTAATTTTGTAGTCAATCTGAGTCGTTCATTAGGTAGATGATCTAACAGTAGAAGTTATGTTTTTTTTAGGGTTTTTTTTCCCTAGAAGTAAATCCCTCACTATATATCAGGGAATTGTATTGTGACTATTTATATGTGTATTCTGAGTGAGAAAGAGAGAGGAGATTGTGTGAGAGCGAAGATGAAATTACAATGGATTTTCCATAGGTTGTATCTCTTCATTTTGTTGGATAATATAAAGGAAGGACTGGTTGTTTCTCTGTGGACATAGCCCAAATTGGGTGAACCATGTATAATTGTGTCTCTCTTGTTTTATGTGTATTCTATGTTTATGTTTATGTAATATTTTATGTGTTCCATTGCTCCGTAATATATAATTTTCTAACATGTCGAATATGGTGGATGTTTTCTTCCAAACTCTAGTTAAAGATCAATATGTCATCTAAATACACCACAACGAATGCATTGGTGAAGGGTCACAGGATATCTTCCATTAACCTCATGAAGGTTGCAGGGGAATTCATCGACCCAAAAGGCATTACCAGTCATTCGAAGAGGCCCTCCTTGGATTTGAAGGCAGTATTCCACACATCATAGGGTTTGATAGCTACCTGGTGATAACTTGAATTCATGTTAATCTTGCTGAAATATTTTCCCCCCTTGAGCTATTCCAAAAGTTCATTAATCTATGGGATTGGATACCTATTCCGAACAATGATCTTTTTCAGCACCCAATAGTCAATACAAAGTCTCCAGGTCCCGTGCTTCTTCTATACCAACATGATTGGGCTCCCATAGGATGATGAACTTTACTTGATGTTCCCTTTCTGCAACAACTCCTGAATCTGCCTCTTGATCTCATCGTTCTCCATAACAGAGTGTCGATAGATCGGTCCATTGGGTAGCAGTGCGCCTGGGGTTAGATCGATGGAGTGCTTGACCTGACATTGTAGATGTACCCCATAGGTGAGGAAAAAATGTCATTGTACTCCTACATGACCTTTTCCATCTGCTACTACCACGCAGAGGAGCTCCGCTTTGAAGTAGTGGCCACAATATTCTTCTTTCCTTGAGGGCGAATCATAAGGGAAACAAATTTCTTGATCTAGGAAATTATTTTTCTACATTACTTCACAGTGATCAAAGAGATGATGGTAGGTGGGGCTACCTCCAGTATCCTGTAGACTTATTTCCCAAAATATATTGGGTGTGTGTTATATTCTTTCCGTGACTAGACTTATGCATGGGGGGTCACAGGGGGGGTGATATCGTCCCCTTATTCATTATGTCAGGTGTAATAATGGGGCAGCAGCCCCTCTACACGGGGTTCGGGGCAATGCCCCAGGAAAAAAAAATTGGATCCTATATTAGGTGGGCGGACCTACCTATGGTTTTGTGCATGTTTTTCGCACATGGTTTTGGGCATGATGGTTTTCTTCCCATATTATTTTGTAGATCCGGTCAAGAGAACTATGGTTATATCCCTATCCAGGGTTAATGGATTGGGGTTTATGGATGCTTCAACACGTATATATATGTATTGTAACATTGAAAGGAATATAATGAAAAATCAATCTGGTAGTACCGGTTTTGGGATCCAGGGGAAAATCTTTGTGTATATCTATTTTATGTTTTATTCTTTCACCATTATTTATTTTCGTTTTTTAGAATTTGTATACATGTAATTTTTGTATGGGGCTAAAACCTACATTTGGTATCAGAGTTGTTTCGACCTCAAAGGGATGCCTTTATTGTTGAGGGGTTTTTCTCGAGCCTGTGGTAGACCTTGTTCAGTGGGAGATCTGCGGTATTGATTCTTGTGGTGAAATAATATGGTGAGAAATGGAAAGATAGAGATCGATAAATTTAATGGTTAGAGTTTTGAGTTGTGGAAGCTCAAGATGGAGGATCTACTGGTGGATAAAGATAAGTGGATCAGACTGGTATACAATGTCAGTTGAAGACTGGGCAAAGTTTGATTAGAAGGCAAAGAGCACAATACGGTTATGTATCTCAGATTCATTATTGTTGAATGTATCAAGGGAAGCTTCAACGAAGGATTTGTGGGAAAAGTTAGGGACTTTGTGCCAATCTAAGTCTCTGGTGAATAAAATCTTCCTAAGGAAAAATTTGCATAACCTGAGGATGAAGGATGAAGACTTGGTGACAGAGCATCTGAATGCCTTTAATACTGTGGTAAGGTAGTTGTTATCTGTTGATATAAAAATTTCAGATGAAGATAAGTGCATCATTTTGCTATGTTCTCTACTATGTTCGTGGGATAATGTGGTTGTTACAATAGGTAGCAATGCAGTTGCTTTGTTGTTTGATGAAATAGTCTCATCCTTGTTGTTGGAGGATATGAGATGGGAAAATAAGGAGGGCTAGAATGGTTATGCCTTGTTTGTATGAGGACGGTCCCAGAATAGAAACAAAAATAAGTCCTCAAGTGGGAGATCTAAATCTTGAGGGAGATCTATATCTCTAGGAAAACCTATAAAGGTTTGTTGGAAATGTAGAAAGGAAGGGCACTTCAAAAAGGACTGTAGATCTAAAGCTCCTGAGAAAGGAATGGGATTTGATGATGCTCCTTCTGCAGAGGTGAAAACCAACTCAAATGAAAGTGGGGATGTGTACTTTATTTCTTCTTCAATTACACATGTAGATCATGAGGCATGGTTGATTGACTCAGGTGCATCCTTTCACTTCACTCCCCACAATGCGTGGCTCTGCGAGTATGATAAATAGGATGGTTGTGATGTATTCTTAGGGGATGACAGGAATGTTAGAATCATCAATCATAGAAAATTGAAGTTCAAGTTGCAAGGTGGAATCATTAGAACATTTCTGGGTGTTTTTTATATTCTTGCATTGGCCAGAAATATGATTTCTATAAGCAAGCTAGATGATGAAGGTGTAAAAATAGTGTTTGAGAAATATGCCTATAAGATGGTTCAAGGAGCACTAGTATTGATGCGGGGAGCTTGGATTGGCACTCTGTACAAGCTTCAAGGTAGCATTGTTATTGATGGGTGAAATAGCTCTGTGGTCCCTGAAAGTGGAGCAAAAAATTTGGTAGTCTCTGGAGAAAAGACCATGCTATGGCATCAAATACTTGGACATACTGGAGAGAAGGACCTTTGAATACTTCATGGTAATGGTATGGTTGAAGCTATGTGTAATTTATCTCTAGATTTTGGTTTCTGTGAAAATTGTGTATATGGGAAGTGAAATTGGGTGAGTTTACCCTCTAGTGCTAAGAGGGCAAAACATATATTAGAGCTTGTACATAGTGATGTGTTTGGACCTGTGTCGGTTCCATCACTAGGTAAGTCTATGTACTATGTATCGTTTATAGATGGCTTCTCAAATAATACATGGATATATTTCCTCAGGAAGAAATCTAAAGTCTTTGACAGGGTTTAAATTATTTAAGGCTCTGGTGGAAAATGAGACAGAGAAGAAGATAAAGGTACTAAGGATAGATAATGGTGGAGAGCTTTGCAAGAAGGAATTTGAATAGTTTTGTAAGAAGTATGGTATAACACAAAAGACTACTCCATACACACCGCAAAAAAATGGAGTTGCAGAAAGAATGAACATGATGTTGATGGAAAAGGCGAGAAGCATGCTAAGTGGTGTTGGGTTAGGACAAGAATTCTGGGCAGAGGCACTAGAGATTTCATGTTACCTGGTCAACAAATCACCTTCATCACCATTGAAGGATAAGACTCCACAAGAGGTATGGACTGGTAATAAATCCTCTCTTTCACATCTGAGGGTATTTGGATGTGATGCATATGTACATGTTCCAAAGGAGAAAAGAACCAAGTTGGATAGTAAATCTGAAAGGTGAATCTTTATTGGGTATAAGAATGGTTTAAAAGGTTATAAAATTTGGAACCCAGAAACAAGGAAGGTTGTGTACAACCGCGATGTGGTGTTTAAAAAGGTGAAAGATGTTATTAAACATGAATTCCTACCAAAGGAACCTGTGAAGATAAAGTTTGAGCTAAAGGAGGAAGAATAAGACTCTACAACAGAAGAGGAATCAGAAGATGAAGAGCCACAAAATCCAGTTGTGAGAAGATCAATTCTAGAGAGAAGGTAGCCAAAAAGGTATAGTCCAGTTTCTTTCTGTTCAAATTTTTCTTTATCTATTACTGATGATGATCTAAGAACTATCAAGGAAGTAGTATATTTAGAGGATGGAAAACTCTAGAAAGAGGCCATGGTTGATGAAATGACGTCTTTGCACAAAAATGAGGCTTGGGATTTGGTGGAGTTGTCAGCTAGAAGGAAACCCATTGGCGGTAAATGAGTGTTTAAGAAGAAGATGAATGTAGAAGGCAAGGTGGAGAAATACGAAGTTCGGTTGGTAGGAAAAGGTTATTCCTAGGTGCCGGGAATCAATTTTGGTGATATTTTTTCTTGTGTTGCCAAGGTAGCTTCTATTAGATTACTTTTATCTGTTGCTTTTGCTTTTGATTTTGAGGTAGAATAGATGGATGTGAAGACAACATTTCTTCACAAGGATATCGAAGAAGAGATCTACATGAAGCAACCTGAAGGCTTTGCAGTGAAGGGTAAGAGAAAAATTATATGCATGTTAAAATTATTTCTATGGGTTAAAACAAACAACAAGGATGTGGTATCAGAAATTTGATACATTTATATGGGGACTTGGCTTCACCGGAAGAAAATCATATCACTGTGTGGATTTTAAATTAATCGGTGACCTTGTTATTTATCTGGTCTTGTAGGTGGATGATATGTTGTTGATTGGAAATGACAAAGAAATTATCTAGGATTTGAAGGCACAATTGTCCTCCAAATTCGACATGAAGGATATCGGTACTGCAAACTATATTCTCCGCATGGAAATTAAATGAGATTGAGCAAAGAGGAAGCTTTGGTTAAACCAAAGGAAGTGTGTTGAGACAATACTGCAGAGGTTTAATACGAAGGATAGTAAACTGGTAAATGTTCCTATTCATGTAGGTGTAAAGTTATCTATTGAACAATATCCCAAGTCACAAGAAGAGGAAGAGGACATGTCCCATGTTCCATATGCAAGTGCATTTGGTAGCCTGATGTATGCAATGGTCTATACTAGACCAAACATTGCACATGTAGTGGGAGTATTTAGTAGGTTTATTTCAAAGCCAGGGAAGGAGCATTGAATAGTAGCGAAGAGGGTTTTTGGGTATTTCCATGGCACTAGTGATTATGGTCTATGCTACTAAGGAGGACCAGTATTGGATAGAGTTTTGGACATATGTGGCTTTGTTGATGCATACTGGGTTGGAGATCTGGATAAGAGAAGATCTACAAGTGGGTATGTGTTTAACCTATTTGGAGGTACAGTTACTTGGATTAGTAAGAGATAGTATATATCAGCACTTTCGACTATAGAGGCAGAATACATGGCAGCCATTCATGCAAGCAAGGAAGCAGTTTGGTTGGAAGGATTATGTTCAAGTATGGGGTTAGTACAATGAGCTATAAGGATATACTGTGACAGCCAAAGTGAAACTTTCTTGGCAAAAACCCTGCTTATCATTCAAAGACAAAGCACATTGATGTTTGGTATCACTTTGTGAGGGATATGGTTGACGACAAAAAGGTGTTGTTGGTAAAGATGGATACTTTAAAGAATAATGCAGATGCATTGACGAAGTTTGTGACCACTGAGAAGTTTTCTTGTTGTAGAGAAACAATGGGTGTTGTAGGGTTGACCAATGACAAAGCTCTCCTGTGACCCCTTGTGGAAATAAAACAACAAATGGGAGAATTTTGGTGTGTGTTATGTTCTTTCCATGACTAGCCCCACATGCGGGATGGTCAGAGGGGGGTGATAGCCCCCCCTGTTCGTTGTGTCAGACGCAGCAGGGGGGTGGTATCCTCCCTGCACGAAGTTCAGTGCAATGCCCCGGGAATTTTCTTTTTAGACCCTATATTAGGGGAGTGGACCTACGTATGGTTTTGTGCATGGTTTTTGCACATGGTTTTGGGCATTATGGTTTTCTGGCCATGATATTTTGTAGATTTGGTCAAGGGAACTATGGTTATGTTCTAATCCAGTGTTAATGGATTGGGGTTTATGGGTGCTTCGACATGTATATATATGTATTATAACATTGAAAGGAACATAATGAAAAATCAATCTAGTAGTCCCAGTTTTGGGTTCCAAGGAAAAATCTTTGTGTATATATGTTTTATGTTTTATGCTCTCACCATTTTTTATTTTCTATTTTTAGAATTTGTATGCAGGTAATTTTTGTGTGAGGTTAAAACCTACAAAGTAATAATGACAAGGTGAGGCCTAGACTCATATACATCATGTCGCTTCAACAAGTTCATGTTGTATGTAAGAAAACACTGTTAGATGATGCAGAGATCTCATTCTTTGTGATGCCACCTGATGGTGTTCTTTTGTGGATGTTTTGTGGTCAGTAGGCCCAGCTTCTTCATGACCTCTACTAAAATGAGGCTCTTTTGGCTCCTTCTATTGATAATGAACTGCAGCGGAGAACCCTTCACCCACATCTATTAGTAGAAGAGGCACTCCCCCTTTTCTAGATCTTCGGGCTCATTCTTCAGGATCATGGTAGTGGAAATGGTGGCAATGGTCTCCATGTCAATCATCTGCTTCCTTTTTCATTCCCCTTGTTGGGTTGTGACTCAAAGTCTGAATGTGAATATTATTTGGAAGCCTTCAGCTCTGCCACTAGTGACTGCTTGGCCCGAAACTCATTTGTGTTGTGAGTGGGACTCTTATGGAACTCACACCATTTTCCTATGTCCTTATTTATCTTGATTCTTCATGGTGTTATTCTTTGTTTGCGGCTTTAGAGGGTTGTCCTGGGTCACCTTGCCCTGGCTTTGTCATTTTTTCTACGGTTTGGGGGCACCTTTCCCTTGCTTTGGATTCACATATCCAATGTCTCGCTTCTTCTATTTGACTTTCTGCTCAATCTTGACAGTGTATCAGTACATTGTGCTGAGCGAGGATATGTCCAAGAAATCCATCTTGTCCTAGATGTACTTGTGTAGATAGCCATGATACATGAGTACCAAATGTCACTCAGAATCATTGATACCTAACTTTGTGCGAAGGTTATGAAAAATATTGGTGAAATCTGGCACATCTTGGTCCCTTCCTATTAATTTTTTTCAACTAGGGTTAAATTCCACCTTGGACAACTCAGATTACTGAGATATGACTGCATTAAATTCCTCTTTTCGAGAGGACCAAAATTGACCTAAAGATCACCCCATTTGGACAAGCAGAATTGATTTTTGTATTATTTTATTCATTCATGTATAATGGAATGGGTCAGCCCTAAGCACATGTGAAATTTGTTAGGTTGGCATCAGCCCCAAGTGGAGCCTCATGAAAGCTTATAAATAGAATTGACCTCATGCTCATTTCTAGTCATTGATCAAGTCATATTCTACTCTTCTATTTTTTCTTGGTTTGCATAGGTATAACAGAAGAAGTTCGTGCAAGGAACAAAAATTACAAGGGTTGAAGTTCACACAGATCTAGGGTTTCTCTCTCTCAGACACAGGCACTTAACTCAGATTTTTCATCCCTAAACGTACGCATGCAGTGGCTAAGGGAGCATCGAGGAACTCTCAGATGCTCGCATAGAGGCTTGAAGGGAGCATCCAGATTTTCTGACGTAGATCAGATGGTATTAGTCCCTAGATGCTCACACAAAGTGGTCAAGGGTGCATCCAAGCAGTCCTGGACACACGCATAGTAATTGGAAGAGAGTGTCTAGGGGTTTGGAGTGGATCTGAGTGAGTTTGACACTGGATGCACACATAGAGTCTTCTTGAGAGTGTCTAGGAAGACACAAACACCCTCACACAGTGGTTGAGGGAGCATCCATGGAGTTTCAGATGCACATAGTTAGTCTTGTTGAGAGCTTCTAGGGTTTTGATCTAGGGTTTGACAATTGACTTCAGTTGGCTTCAGTGGTTTGATGGATCAAGGGTTTCTTTCTATTATTCTGTAGGTTTGCAATTTGTTTCTATAAATTTATGCTACGAATTTATATATTGGAATCATTTTACTCTCTACTGAAAACTTTTTATGATGATATAATAAAGAAGAATATTTGAAAGGGTTTTCCCCCTTGTCGAGTTTTTACCTGGTCTTGAACCAATCTTCTATCTCTTATGGTTGTATTGTTGTCTTATTTGTCATTGCATATTTTGTTCTATCTTCAATTACAATTTATGATTGGTTACATTGCTAATAATTAGATGCATTGTTAATGAAGAAGTAAACTAGGCCAAAAGTAATCGCAATGACGTATCACAATCTGAAAAAATAACGCTTCCCTACCACAACATGGTCCACTTTATGTATTTATCTGAATATCTCCCGACAGAGTAATACTTCTCCTCAATGGCATCCTAGAAAAGGTTCCAAGTGGGTGCGGCTAAAAATAGTGAAGGTGTACTTTTGTCCCTCTTCTCACAATAGGTTTCCCACCAATCCTTGACGTGGGGGTGGATTTGAGAAGTGAAAAAGTAAGAATTTCCCAGTTGGAAAAATCATGAATAGAAAAGTGTCCTTATATAAAATTTATCCATTTATCTATGGCGTTTGCATCAATCTCACCTTCAAATATGGGGATGTAGAAGTTAACTTATACCTTAAAGAGTGTGGCACTTCCAAAGTGGCTGCTAGAAAGAGATGTGTCGCCTTTGGGTAGCCACTGAAAGATTTGGGAAAAGTTGTCCATCATCATGTTCCTCTATCATTCGAGGGAATCTTCAAGCAAGATTTTGAAAGGACATCCTCCCCTCATCTTCCTTTTCCTCCTACATGGGAGGTCATTGGGGTTTGCGAGGCTAGTCTCGAAAATATTCAACTAGTTCAACCCCTAACTCATCATACCACAACCTCGTTGGGGACATGTAAAGAAAAATAAAGAAAGAGAATACCACTCTAATATCTCTAATCCAAAATTAAATAGGAATTTAACAAAATACATATATAACCATAAATAGAGAGATGCATCAAAAATAACACTTCATTTCATTAGTATCAAAGAACTAAAATATGTTTACAAATAGAATGGAAATAGACTAGCTCGGGTGATGGTAGCTTATCTCTGAGAAGAGATGTGGCAACTACATGCCTCTAAAAGATGTATTGAGGCTCAAGGGCCTTTTTATTAGTGAACAATAAGGGAAAAACCTAAACAACCAAAACCCTAACCCCAGTAGATGGAATGCCAAGAGTTTGTGGGCCTTGTTGGGGTTAGTTTGGCAACCAACTTCCTAGGGTTGTAACTTGGTCCTATTATCTATGTTTGGAATATACAATACCTCGTTGGAAAGGTCTCTCCAATTATTACAAGATTTGTAGCTTTCCTACCATTATGGGCCTATTGCAGACCTCAAAAGAACATCATTTAGAGGGTCAAAACTACTCTAGAAGTTCACGACCTAAAAAACTGCTAAAAATAGTAAATGCTGCTATAAATAAGGAAATAATGAAACCGACTATAGATCTACGTGGAATAAGCAAGTGGCCATCAATATCTACGTAGATCAGATTTTATGGATGTGGATAAGTGATTGTGAATTTTCAGCAAAAGGAACAATTTCTCAATCCAATAGTAGTTGGATAGTCCAACCAAAGTTGGGTGAGCATCAAATTATCTTGGTGAATTTTAGTGGATTGTAGTCCGTAGATCCATGGAGAGCATAGTAATTTGAGCTGATCAGTATAATTGAGTCTCTAGGATGATTGGATCCAGATGATTTTATATGAGGTTAAGTCTCCTAGCTAATGGAAGTCAAACATCTATGTAAAAAGACTATATTTGCTTAATAGAAGATTCAGAGCAGTGTAGCAGTAGCAAGGGTGGTTTTTTTCCCAATGAGGGGTTTTCCATCAGATATATTGTGTCTCTTGTTTTATTGCTTTTATGGTTGTGTTAGATGGTTTTGTGGATCACATGGTTGTTTGATTTATCTGCTTACATTGTTATATTCATGTGGTGATGTAATGTTGCTGGTTATATGCATGATTCACTAAGTGAAGTTTTAATTGGTAAAATTGTTAAGAAGATCACATTACTGATTCACCCCCCCCCCCCCTTAGTAATTCTCAAAGGTTTCCATCAATTGGAATTAGAGCGGGGATCTTGGTTGCATCTTGATCACAAGAGAATAGATCTGGGGTTTATTGGCGGATATTCTTTTCTTTTCTTCTTTCTTATTCTTCTTCTTCTTCTTCTTCTTCTTTTTTCTTTTTTTTAGAATGGTTGTCCTCACTGCCGCAAATTACAAAGTATGGCATGAAAATGTTAAATCTCAATTTTTGTGTTATGGATCTAACATTTGGAGAGTAGTATGTGAAGGTTGTGGCAAGGATCCAATTGCATATTAATTTTTGCAGTGGGATGCACAAGCTAGATTCATAATCTACAAGAATATTCATGATGATGATTTGAAGAGATCAGTAGGTTTGAAACATGCCAAGAAAATGTGGGACAAGCTAGAATCCATATTTGGAGATGGTACCAACAACAACTTGGAAAATTTGAGGAAGAGCAACAAGAATAAAAAAATAAGAAGAACAAAAAAAAGGGCCTTTAAAAAAAAGAAGCTCAGCCATAAGAGTCTCATTCCTCTAGTGCACAAAATTCAGCGGATGATGAGAAGAGATGACAAAATCTTGAACCCAAAAAGATAAAAATTAATGATTTTATTTTGAACTATAATTTGGAAGATTCAAATTTTGATCATGTTGAATTTCCTAGTGGAGATAAGAATTAATCCATTTGGATACATAAATAGAAGTGGCCTTGAAAATATATCAAAAATCAAATTCATCACATGGAAGCAAAACTAAGACCAGATCATAGTGCTCATCGCCCTAATTCCAAAGGTGTGAATGGCAATCAAATCCGAGTTCATATGCTCAAGTTATAGATGGTTAAAGTTATAGTAAAATTTGGCCAAGTGGCAGTCTTAATAATGCAACAAATTGGCAGAGTCTCAGCACATGGAATCCAACCACTTGAATGGGAAAAAATTTTGCCTCTTTAACGTGTCTAATATCCCTTATTTTCTGGTAGGAAATTTGAACTATTATGTTACATAAAAACAAAAAAAAATTATTAAAAAAGGGGTGGTGGGCTGCCACCACCGCCACCCCCCAACAAAAATATACAACATGTTATATGATATTTAGGTGGGCCTCCATAGGAAAACCCACTGACACCACTTGTAAACATTAACGGTGTTAGTGGGGCTTGAACCTGCCTGACAAGCTGTAATAGCCCTAGTGAAAAATCCATGTAATAAAAGCTAAAAACAATAACCACGGTTTATGGGATATGTATTCCAAGCTAAATGTTGGGCAAGACATCCTAGGGGGTGTTGATTTGATTGTTTATGGCTAAGGAAATCAAAAAAGGAAATGGCTAAGGCTTCGGAAAGGAAAAATGACGTTTTTGGCACATTTATCTATGAAAATAATGAAAATTAGGAGAAAAAGGAGGTGAAATGTCACTGGTTTCATGTGAGGAGGAAAATGAAGGAAAATAATGGAAAAGGAAGAAAATAGAGGCCTCATCCATAAAAAGGCTTATGAGGCTCAATTGGTAACCTTTTTTCAATTTAGTATTGGAGCACTCTCACCATTCTCTCTCTCTCTCTCTCTCTCATACTCTTCGGTACTTAGAGTTTTCTTGAAGCACTCTTGGAGGGTGTGGCATACTTGGATTATTGGAGCAAGAAGGCAAAGGAAGAGAAAGAAAGCACAAGAAGGCATCGGGATCAAAAGCTACATCATATTGTTTTGCAGGTATCGAGTTGCATGCATGATTTCTTCACTAGTTTTGGGATGCATGTGGTTTCTTGGTTGTGATTTGTCATTGGCATGGAGGAATATCTAGATCAATAGTGGATTGGCTAGCCTTGCCATTTCATGGATAACCATGGGGATTGTGCGTTTATTTTCCTTGCTTGTTATTGGTTGGCTCTCATGGTTCCTTAGCTTGCGTTGAGTTATTAGTTCCTGAAAGCCTTGGTTGGACAAGCACTTTAGAAGCCCTGTAATAGCTTGGGTTGAGTTACTAGTCATGGAAGCCTTGGTTGGACAAACAATTTGGAAGCCCTTGGTGGGTTGAGCTACTAAACCTAGAAGCATTGGTTGGAAAAATGTTCTAGAAGCCCGACGACAGTTGTGGGTTGAGTTACTCAGTCCTGGAAGCCAAGGTTGGAAGAAATGCTCTGGAAGCCCTAGAAGACTTGGATGGAGACCAATCTAATGATGGTGTTGTGATGTCCAACCATGAGGTGGAATCACTATTTTATGGGTTGAGGTGGATGGCCTTTAAAATCCCTGGATGACTTTTTGATTGATGTATTCTATGAGATCCCACATTCATTCTTGGAATATGGCATGGGGATGAATGACTAAAGAGATTTTTGTCTCAGCCATTATATGGTGGGGTGGAATGTGGTAGTCCCATCTCGGGTTGGTTCATTGCATTCATTAATGAGAAATCCATTCCCTTTATTTTCATATGTAAAGGTACTAATGTATATATGGATTTTAATGGTTGATATGTTTATTGTATTTGTTTTCCTGTTATGTTGGTTATATGTACATTTTATGACAACAACTATTTATGGCTCTCAACATGATTTTAATTGTACATGAATGGGTAATGTGCCTATGATCTAATAGATGATAATGTAGCAAATGACATGAGGGAACAATGGTTCATAGTGATTCTGAGATACGTATGAGATCCCTACAATTAATTTTGTTGTTTACACTTGTAGGTTACATGTCAATGATATGTTTGACGAAATGCCTGTCATGGCTAGTAGGGGTCTGGTTAAGGTATTATTGCGATTATTGCTTTTGCTTCATTGTTTCCCTATAATTTTCCTGATATTGATCTATCATTCCATTGTGGGTAATGGCCTAGGCTCTGGGCCTAAAAAAGTTGCTTAAATCCTGGGGTCATTGTCACAGAACTCACAATTTTGGTCAATGATCACTGGCAGACAAGCCTATGCAAGCAACTTTGGGTTTCTCGTCGCTCCCTTGCCCATAGCATGAAAGTGACTATGGCCTAAGAGGTCCGTAACAACATTGGGAGCCACGGGAATGTTGTCTAAGTGGCTGACTTGTCTCCTGAGGGTTCTATTGATGATGTTGGATGATTTTGCGTGATGTTCCATCAATTCCATTTCCTTAAGGTCACATAGGAGGTTGAATCTGATCATAGTAGCCTCTCATCTCATGTTTACCCTGGTTGGCATGGTTTCTCACGTGGATGTGGGAGGAGGGTGTTATAGAGTGGTATCAGAGCATGGTTCAACTCTCAGACTGAATGGGTTGGATGTGTCAATCATGCATGCATGTTAGTTTCATGTTTGTCTCTTACACCTATATACTTGTTTCATTTTCTTGATGATTCATTAGTGTTTTAGTATAGTTATCATGGAGAGTTTGATATTGATTTTATGAAATGTATTTGTCAAGAGTATATGATTGCCTGTGTATGGATTATATGTTGCTTACATCTTGATTTTATGGTGCCTACTTACATCCTTGTATGTTAGGTTATGTTCTTGAATATTTGGATTACATGTATTAGTCTTGTAGTTTAATTACAAGATTTGATTGCTTATGTTCAACTACACGCATGTATGCGTAGGTGTAGTTTATTTGGCATTGCTTATGCATATTATTGGTTTCATGTGGAAATGTGTACATTGGAGTAATTGTTGTTGTCATGCATGAGGTCATAGCATGCAATGTTGATATGGCCTTGCATTGATAATTGGGCCCTAACTAGAGTGATGTTTATGTGTTGATACATTTAATTATGAATGTCTATATGTTTTTATGTTCATGTTATACATTTATCACGTTGATTTGGTGATCTTGCAAACAAGGTATCCTCCCTGAGATCTACTAAGGTACACTGGTTTTTTGTGTTTTGGTTTATTTGACATATTATGCATTGTAGGAAGAAAGAGATCAAATGGCTAGCAAGGTGGTAGATTGTGTAGAATCTCCCTATGCCTTAGATGAGCAGAGTAATGTCGGGCATACTTCTAATTTGGCCGATACATTAAGAAGTTTAAAGGAAGAGATAAGGAGTTGTAAGGAAGATAATGATCGAATAATACAGGCACAAGAGAAGAAAGTAGAGGTTAATGTTATACTCCTTCAGAGTTTTTTGGAATTGCAGCAACAAGTGTTGATTTAGATCAGCTATGGACATGAGGACAAAACTAATGGGGCATATGACAGTAGATATCCTGGTAGACACAGGTAGGATAGCTCTAATACAGTGAGAGATGGAAGGTTATTGGACATCCCACATAGGAGGGGAAATTAGTACATATCCTATTCTAGTTATGGTTCTGATAAACATCATGACTGTCATCGCTATCATCCTTATAGAAGGAATGATAGGGGATACTTTCCGGATGAATTCGAGAAAGAAAAACCACCTAATTTTGATGGAGATGTGAAGAATCTAGAAGAGGCAGAGGCTTCGATACTTGGAATGAACAAATTATTTGAGTTGCATGAGTACACATATAACATGAAGGATAGGATAGCAATATTTAGCTTGAAAGGTAAAGCAAACATCTGGTGGGAAGGTGTTCAGTGGGTTAGAGGCATCAAGACAGATGACTTGAGTTGGCAGGAGTTCAAGAGGATTTTTAGGAAGAAGTACTTGTTACAAAGGTACTATGAGAGTAAGGAAAAATAATTATATGAGATAAAACATGAGATCGATGATAGATGAAGAGTACACGACCAAGTGTATGGAGCTATTGAGGTATATACCATATATTATAGATGAGAAGGCTAAAATTCATATATTCGTGAGTGGTTTTCCATTAGCATTTATTAGATCGGATTGAGTATGATGAGCATGAGGAAGTCATTGGGAAGTTGAAGCACTGCTATGAACAATCGAAGAAAAAAACTAAGACTAATCCAAACTTGAGAGGTAATGTAAATAAAAAAGGAAAATGGGATAAAAAGAGAGCAAGGCCAAAGAGTATAGATAACAAGGGGGATGTTGAACGACCTAAGAGGTTCAATGCATTAGATAGAGGACACGGACATCGATCTAAAGAAAAGAATAAGGACGGAGGTTGGAAGCCTGTAGAATGTTGGACTTGTGGCAAAGATCATTCAGGAGAGATTTTCCACATAATCAAGGTGGTAGACCTCAAATATACAATGCAAAAGAGGTGCAGACTATTGGAGAAGTAGGCTAGAGTGTTCCATGTATCTATGCGGTAGTGGACAACATGCAAGAAAAAAACCAGGAATCTGTTGTTGAGATGGATGGTAAGCTTTATGATCAAGTTAATTCTATTTTGATTGACCTTGGATCTAATTCTAGCTATGTTAATCCTGACTTGGTGGATCATTATGGTTTGAGTATGAAATTGCATGCAAAGTCTTGGTTAGTGCAGTTGACCACAAGTACAAAGAAGCAAGTTCATCATTGGGTAAGAGCTTGTGCATTTTATTTGAATGGTATTCCTACCACAACACATTTGAATGTATTACCATTGGGTTCATACAGTATGTTGTTGGGCACGGATTGGTTGTATATTTATAGAGCCAAGGTTTACTGTTATGACAAAGCTATTGAGTGTGTTGATGATAATGGAGAAACAAGAATCTTACAGGGTAAGAAGACAGCTACATCAGTTAGGATGGTGACAACTATGTAAGAAAAGCATAGCCACAGGAAAGGGTGCAGGCTATTTGCAGTAAACATTTCTAGCAATAAGGGTAAGGAGGCTGAGGATGCAGATGTGTTGAACAGGTACCCAGTGTTGCGGCAGTTTTAGGATGTATTTCCTAAGGACATTACAGAGTTTCCATCTCACAGGGAGGTATAATTTTATATTGAGTTAGTGTCATGGGAAGCTCCAACATCAAAATCACCTTACAGGATGAGCACGCCTGAGTTAGTTGAGTTAAAGTTGCAGTTGAAGGAAATGTTGGACAAGGGATACATTAGGACTAGTGTATCACCTTGGTGTGCACCAATATTGTTTGTGACGAAGAAAGATGGAACACTCAAATTATGCATTGATTACAGGCAATTGAACAAAGTGACTATCAAGAATAGGTACCCTTTGTCGAGGATTGATGACTTGCTCGATCATCTGAAGGAAGAAGTAGTGTTCTTGAAGATTGACTTGAGATCCGGATACCATCAGATAGGCATCAAAGAGGAGGACATTTACAAGACTACATTCAAGACTAGATATGGGCACTATGAGTTTTCTATTATTCAATTCAGTTTGAATAATGCTCTAGCTACATTTATGTGTTTGATAAATAGTGTGTTGCATCCCTATTTGGATAAGTTTGTTATTGTGTTAATTAATGATATAATGGTATATTCTAAAATGAGGAAGAGCATGCCAAGCATAAAGCAGCACTTTTGAGGTTGTTGAGGGAGCATCAGTTGTATGCTAAACTCAACAAGTGTATTTTATTTTATACTGAGGTACACTACTTGGGCACGTTGTCTCCAAGGAACGCATTGTAGTAGATCCAGAGAATATAAGGGCCATCATGGAGTGCGTAGCTCCTAAAAGTGTGGATGAGGTGAGATATTTCATCGGCTTGGAAAGATATTACAGGAAGTTCATCGGGAACTTCTCACAAATTTACTATCCATTACATCATTATAGAGGAAAGGTAGGAAGTTCTAATGGACAAAGGAGTGTGAGGTTGGATTTCAACAACTTAAGAATTTGTTGACACATGCACCAGTTTTACAGATTGAATGTCAGGACAAAGAGTTTGTGTTATGCCCAAATGCTTGCAAGAGAGGGCTTGGTGGAGTCCTTATGCAGGATGGATACGTGGTATGCCATGAGTCCTGGAAACTAAACAAGCACGAGAAGAAGTACCTAGAACATGATCTTCAGTTAGAAGTGATCATACATGCATTGAAAATGTGGAGACACTATCTTCTTGGCAAAATTTTTGTACTTATGAGTGATCACATTGGGTTGAGGAATTTCTTTGACTAGCCAAATCTGAACACCGAGCAGGCTAGATGGTTGGACACGATCAGTGAGTTTGATTTCGAGATCAGATAAATCAAAGGTAAAGAGAACAGGGTGGCAGATGATCTTAGTAGATGGGTAAAGGTACATCATATGGCAGCTATGAGCTCCTATGGGATAGACTTATAGGATAGGATCTTGCAGGCAAGTTAGTAGGATGTCAGATATATGGAGATTATGCACAGGTTGTAGCAGGATGTTAGTACGAGTAAAAGTGATATTACTAGTACAAGTATAGGTATAGGTACATATAGTGGCACACGTACAAGTATAGGTACAAGTGTAGGTACAAGTACATGTAGTGGCACAGGTACAAGTGGTAGTACAGGAACAGGTACAGGTGTAAGTACAAGGACATGTAGCGGCATAGGTACAGGTGGTAGTATAGGAATATGTATAGGTATAGGTGTAGTGCATAGAGCATGGACTATTGTCTTATAGAAAATGGATTGATTAGGTTCCTGTTAGTTCCTTAATCTGCCTTAGGCTGAAAGGAAGGAAAAATTCAGGATAACCACAAACCACGCTCAGTCTGGTAGCTAGCCCTACCAGAACAGGAGAGGGCTCTCTCGGGTCACGCTCAGTAAAAATAAACAATAGGGTCTGAGATGACTTAAAAGGAATACTGATTTTAGGCTAGTAAATGATATGAAAAAGGAAATTTACTGAATGACTGAACTTTTTGGGCTGTATGGGACAAAGGGCAGCCTGATGGGGAAATTAAATCAAAGACACAAAGTGTTTCGTGAGGCAAGATAGACGGGAGGTTTAGTAGTCAAATTGAAATAATATGGAGTGGAAAGACAGTTGAGAAATTTGAAAAGGGCATATACATGAATCCCTTTCAGACAGAGGAAGACACACAAAGTATAAATTCTTTACCAGGCAGAGCATAAAAATGGATTCTACCTTTCCTACTTAGAGAGCATTCAACTGGAAATGATTTTGAATGAAATGTACAACATAACAAGGCACATATGAAACTGAAAGAGGAAACATCTACTAAACTTCATACCACATGAATCTCATGAATCAGAGCTGCATCATTTATTAAATTCCTGGCCAAGCTGCACAATGAAACACTGATT
Organism: Pinus taeda; assembly: GCA_000404065.3. Taxonomy (NCBI): domain Eukaryota; kingdom Viridiplantae; phylum Streptophyta; class Pinopsida; order Pinales; family Pinaceae; genus Pinus; species Pinus taeda. Next base: position 54,376 of record APFE030377361.1, on the reverse strand, counting down.
TTTTCCTCCACACTGTTTCCCAGAAACTCCAACCCTTTACAAATGATTTTCAATACCATAAATAACCTCAGAAGTGGGAAAGAAAATCGATGAATATAGGGAGTCATTTAATCATCATTAATGAACTGAAGCCAAAGAGCCAACTGTTTGCCAGCGTTGCATTTTCTACCCAAACAACCGATGGAGAGGTCTGGGGACTCAAAACTTGCCCAAAGTTCTTGGACATGCACCATAATTTATGATTTTTCATGCCAAATCCAATGATTTAAAAATTTTGCAATTTGGAGCTCCCTAGCAAAAGCGCGTGCCACGTGCGTGGCGCATTGGGCTTGAGGCGCGACGCATAGAGCCTGTGCGTAGTGCTTTTTTCAGGAGATTTTTGGAGGCCTTCCCGGTGTCCAAATTGAGCGAAGGATAGCTCGTTGGAAAGGTATTTGAGTCTAATTTCCAATACAACTATAATTTTGCAATTTGGAGTTCATTTTCCCTGTCAAAAATCAAATCTACCAAGACTGGTAAAAATGTGCCAAATGAGGCTGCCTCAAGGCAGAGTGCTGTTGCAGTCAACTTTTGAAGGTGTTCCTCAACTCCAAATTGAGCTCATGATAGCTCATTGGAAATCTATTTATGTCTAGTTATCCTTTTACTCATCAAGTAAGTCCTTTGGCTAACCAAGCCAGGAGAAAACTTGATTTTCCCAAGGTCACTTTAGAGGTGCATCAATTCTCTGAGGCAATTGTATTTTTGACATTTCTCTAAAACCATGACACCTGTGTAAAAAGTGAAGGAGGTTTTTCTTCCTTAGCCTATTGTGGACAAAAAAATCTCTCAGTTTTCCAAAATTCATCTTTTCTTGCTTAGAAACATCATTTGAGTGAATTATTGAGCCTTCCTCTGGCCTGCAAGTATTATTGAAGCACTTTGAGAACAACAATTTGCAAACCTTCGACCTAATGACCAAGTTGACTCTTTGCTTATCAAGCAATAAAAACAAGATTGCAAATGATTTCAAGACTATCTTAATGAACTTTAATAAACAGATCAGAGCCAGCAAGACATGGCATAAGGGATATGAATGACAAGACCCTTCCGTCAGATTATGGCATGCCCCTAGTGGAATGCAGCTGAGTGAATGGAGAGAGACACCTAAAAATGAGATGAAGAAAGAATTTTGATCTCTGACAGAGGACTAACAAGACCAACTCTAACATTGGCTCCAATGGGGGATGGTAGCTCCTTGGAGGTGCCAAGAACAACAGATCTCTGGAAGAGCTAGACAATGCCTTCGTCCATTGGGCTATGGAGTCATTATTTCGAAAAACAACACAAGACTTCGACGCATTTATTGACTAAAACTTGACTTAAACCGACTTAATTATGAAACCAACATGACTAGAAAACTGACTCAATGCAAAAGGAAATGACTCATGACTGACTTAACTAAAACAAGAACTGACAAAAATTATTCAATGGCAGTAGTCCATCAAGATTCGAGGGTTTCAAATTATGATGACAACCACCTGCATACTAATGCAATATGTACAATCATGTATAGTGTGTCTTCCAATGTAACCAATCAAGTAGATGCCTCCTTGATTGATTCTCCTGATCAGATCTCCTGGTCAACAACAGATACTGGTAGCTGGGCATCCAAAAACATAATTGACCATGATCTTCTTCATCACTAAATACTGCAATAATCACCTTCACTGCTGGCTGCAACAGATTTTCCAGACAATATTGAAAAACATGAAGATTTACCTCCTACCGAACAAGCAAGGTGTCTTTCTCCTTTGATTTTGATCTTCCTTCATAATGTACTTGAGTAAAAGCATGTTCCTAGTCCTCAAAAAATTCTGAACAAGTAGATGAGTTGATCTCCTCTTCAAAGAACATTTCAAAACATGAGACATATGAGGAAGAATCTAAAAGGGAATCCTGAATGGTCTAGTCTGCTAAAGTCTGAATATATTGTAGATCATCTTCATATGATATGACAGCCAGATTTTCTTTGCATTCATCAATCATGAGAAAAGAAACTTCAAATGATTCTTGAAACCCAACACTACATTTATATCATCTACCACATATTCATCCAGAGAAACCTTTTCACTTACTTGACTGCAGATCTCATCTTGTTGTTTATGAACTGACTGGATTACCTCTTCATGAAGGCTTTGTTCTAATGACATGAGAACATTTGGATTCAAAACTCTGTTTTCTTCCTTCCTGGTGATTTTAACAGCAGAATTCTCTTTCATGGGATTCAGTATTAGGTATTCTTGGTCATCACAATCTGAATCTAGATCTGAAATGGCTGACTTAACGTTATCACATTCTGACATTGATACTTGACTTCCCTACATGTTGTTTTCTTCTATGGACAGATCTGAAACGAAACTTTCTCTTCCATCATTTTCAGCCATATGGAACTCTTCAACCTGCTGATCTATAAAGTTGCCCACAGGACTGTCATCCTTTTCAGAAGAGGAAAAATTTCCACCATCACATTCTTGACCGTGTGCACACTGCAGATCTGTGTTAACTTGAGCTGGAACATGACTGTTCAAGAGTTGATCTATTTCATTTTCAGACAAAGGAGATAATGCTTCTCGTTTTCTCTTGCACGAACAATGATTTTCTTCAATATTTTCAAGTGAAGGAGTGTACAAATTTTCCTCAGACTGCTGATCCATTTCATGTAATTCCTTTTGACTGTCAAGATGCAAAATTCCTTCATCTTCCACTGTACTACAATCTTGATTCTGCTGCAAATTTTCATGATCGTCTTTATGCTGCTGAAGTGGTTTTTCATACAATGCTTCCATGATTTCTCCGTCCATTAAGTCATCCCGCCCATAAAAATTCTCAAGATCTTCAATAAAACTATGAACATGGCTACAACAGTCCTGAACTAAAGCCAAGGATGGATACGATTCTTTATAGCTTTCAAAGAATATTGTATGAAAATCTTTTAAACAATGAATAGAAGCAGGTGGCAAACTTTCATACCAAGATCGGGCTTCATCTTCCAGAGTAGCCATAAACATTTTCATCAAACAGTCTTCAGGAAAATTGATCTTTAATTTATGCACATGAATGTGAAATTTCACCAGATGAAGAGTAGCGTCATTACCTTCCACATTTTTAAACATAGGCAAATTCTGAAGCCAATCCACCTTGGGAATTTTATTCGGAAAACCTGGGATGTGATCTCGGCTCATGGGAGCATATCTTCTTGCAACCTGTTCCATTTTGAAAATCTCAAAGCTACTGATCTCTCTACAGTGGATTCACCATGAAGGATTGATTGTTGGATTCTTCAGTGAATGGAGTCACCAGGTGAATGATTTCAACCTTCCTACGTTTGATCGTTGTTCACCATCAACAATCAGCTCTGAACTTGAGATATGTATTGGGGCAAAACAATCTTCAAGCAAACCATTTTCATCCCTAGTGGAGTCGCCACCATGTTAGTGCCTGAATCTGCCTTAGGCTGAAAGGAAGGCAAAATTCAGGATAACCACAAACCACGCTCAATCTGGTAGCTAGCTTTACCAGAACAGGAGAGGGCTCTCTCTAGGTCACGCTCAGTAAAAATAAATAATAGGGTCTGAGATGACTCAAAAGGAATACTAATTTTAGGCTAGTAAATGTATATGAAAAAGGAAATTTATTGAATGACTGAACTTTCTGGGTTCTATGGGACAAAGGGTAGCCTGAGATGGGGAAATTAAATCAAAGACATAGAGTGTTTCGTGAGACAAGATAGGTAGGAGGTTTAGCAGTCAAACTGAAATAATATGGAGTGGAAAGATAGTTGAGAAAGCTAAAAAGGGCATATACATGAATCCCTTTCAGACAGAGGAAGACACACAAAGTATAAATGCTTTACCAGGCAGAGCATAAAAATGGATTCTACCTTTCCTACTTAGAGAGCATTCAACTGGAAATGATTTTGAATGAAATGTAAAACATAACAAGGCACATATGAAATTGAAAGAGGAAACATCTGCTAAACTTCATACCACATGAATCTCATGAATCAGAGCTGCATCATTTATTAAATTCCTGGCCAAGCTATACAATGAGACACTGAGTTTTTTCTCCACACTGTTTCCCAGAGACTCCAACCTTTTACAAATGATTTTAAATACCATAAATAACCTCAGAAGTGGGAAAGAAAATCGATGAAGATAGGGAGTTTTTTAATCATCATTAATGAACTGAATCCGAAGAGCCAACTGTTTGCCAGCATTGCATTTTCTACCCAAACAACCGATGGAGAGGTCTGGGGACTCAAAACTTGCCCAAAGTTCTTGGTCATGCACCATCATTCATGATTTTTCATGCCAAATCCAATGATGTAAACTTTTTGCAATTTGGAGCTCCCTAGCAAAATCGTGCACCACGTGCGTGGCGCATTGGGCTTGAGGCGCGACGCATAGAGCCTATGCGTAGTGCTTTTTACAGGAGACTTTTGGAGGCCTTATCAGTGTCCAAAGTGGGCACATGATATCTTGTTGGAAAGGTATTTGAGTCTAATTTCCAACCCAATCATAATTGGTCAATTTGGATTTAATTTCCCGTGTCAAAAATCAAATCTATGACAACTAGTCAAAATATGCCAAATGAGGCTGCCTCAAGGTAGAGTGTTGTTGCAATCAACTTTTGAAGGTGTTCCTCAACTCCAAATTGAGCTCATGATAGCTCATTAGAAGTCTCTTTGTGTCTATTTATCATTTTACTCATCAAGCAAGTCATTTGTCTAACCAAGCTAGGAGAAAACTTGATTTTCCCAAGGTCACTTTAGAGGTGCATCAATTCTCCCGAGGCAATTGTATTTTTGACATTTCTCTAAAACCATGACACCTGTGTAAAAAGTGAAGGACGTTTTTCTTCCTTGGCCTATTGTGGAAAAAACCTCTCTCAGTTTTCCAAAATTCATCTTTTCTTGCTCAGAAACATCATTTGAGTGTATTATTGAGCCTTCCTCTGGCCTGCAAGTATTATTGAAGCACTTTGAGAACAACAATTTGCAAACCTTAGACCTTATGACCAAGTTGACTCTTTGCTTATCAAGCAATAAAAACAAGACTGTAAATGATTTCAAGACTATCTTAATGAACTTTAATAAACAAAGCTGAGTCAGCAGGACATGGCATAAGGGATATGAATGACAAGACCCTTCCATCAGATTATGGCATGCCCCTAGCGGAATGCAACTGAGTGAATGGAGCGAGACACCTAAAAATGAGATGCAGAAAGAGTTTTGATCTCTGACGGAGGACTGACAAGACCGACTCTAACAGTTCCAAGATAGGATATATGTATTGAATGATAGTGAGCTCAAGAAGGTGACTTGGAGGGATTTTCATGCAAAACCATATTCAAGTCACCTAGGTTATCAGAAGACACTAACAATGGTGAAGATATATTATTATTGGCCAAATTTGAAAAGGGATGTAGCAGAGTTTGTGGTGACGTGTTTTGATTGTCAGTGAGTGAAAGTAGAGTGTAAACATCCAGGTGGAATACTACAACTGATCACGATTTTAGAGTGGAAATGGGAGGTCATTTCCATGGCCTTCATTACAGGGTTGCCAAGGACAGTGAAAAAACACGATTCCATCATGGTCATTATGGACAAGTTAACAAAGGTTGCACACTTCATTCTAGTGAAGTCTACATTCTCAGCTAGTGATGTGGCATAGGTATTCATTAGAGATGTGGTTACACTACATGGTGTTCCAAATAAGATTGTGTCAGACATGTTAGGACCTAAATCTACCTTAGGTTGAGAAAGGCAGGGATAGGGTAACATCAAACCACGCTTAACCTGGTAGCTAGCCCTACCAGGTCGGGAGAGGGCTCTCTCCTTGTCAATCTCAGGAAAATATAGCAAACAAGGCTTGAGATGACTGACTAATTTTAAGCTAGGTATATTCTCACAGGATTTTGATTGAATTTTATGTTGGTTTGCTAGATCAAAAGTGAAAGGCAGTTTTCGGTCTAGGGAATGGACTCGGTCTTACAGAGTTTTCCATGGGGTAAGGTAGGAAAATGCTTTAGTACTTTGAAATAAGTGAAATGGAAAGTCTTAAGACTGGTGAGGAGCTGAAGAGGGCATGAAATTATTAGGAATCCTCTTCAAACAGTAGAAAACATATAAAACTAAATAAACCCTAAGGTAGAGCACTGCAACATCAATGAATTCCACCTTTATACTTTATTCATTTAGTTAAGTTGAAAAGAGAGAGATAATGGAAAACATAAACACATGATAAATTGAACCACAGAAGGAAAAACAATACTAAATCAACTTTCACAAGGATCCCACAAAATGCTGCAAACCCTTGTCTATTTCCTTGCGAAACTGCAGAGATGAATGTACAATAATGCTCAAAGCATTCACAAGACTCCAACCCTGACAAATGACTGAAAAAGCACTAGATATAGGAAACAAGAAACTCATGCTAGGCTTCAGGGGTTGAATTCATGAGTTTAGGAGTTGTTCCAACAAGATCTAAACTAAGAACTAAAAAGTAGGCAATGGAACAGCTTGCCTCTAAAATCTAGGAAACTAATTCATTCAGTTCAAAACTACCTTTTCATGATGTATCTACCTCCATGAGTGAATTTTCAACATTTTTACATCAAATTCCATCAAGTTACATCAAATTACATCATGATTTTGACCATGAGAGGGGAAAAAGTCAAAATGAGAAAAAACTAGGCGAAAAACAGAGTTTTTTGGCAAAAATGACAATTTTCCATCCTGTGCGCCGCGCCACTGACCCTGTGCATAGTGCATTTTTTCAGCTGATTTTGGAGGCCTTCTCGTTCACCAAATTTTCTCCAAGTGAGATTTTTCGAAAGGTCTATCTATATACTTTCCCGAACAGGTGGAATTTCTAAATTTTATGTCCATTTACCCCTCCAAAAGTGAGTTCCCCCAACACTGCTTCCTGTGTGGCCAAAAAGGGGTAGAAAGGGCATTTTTGAGGTGTTTTTGACCCTTTTGGAAGCTCAAAACTTGACAAAACTTTATAGCCATTTCTGGGCATTCATAGTTTTGCATGAGGAATCCAAAAATGTAGAGTTTTCCTCCAGAGGAGGTCCCTAGCAAAAGCAAGCATCGGGTGGCGCTACACACTAGGCAGAAAAATCTGTGTTTTGCTTCAAAAATTCAAAATTGACAAAAAGTGTGTCAAATTTCTTGAAATTTGGGCTGAGTGACCTGCATCAAGTACTATGTTGGGCTAAGGAAGCCTCAGCCAAGATTTTGAGTCTATCTTGGTCTTTCTTCCTCCTCAGAGTTTTCCTCAACTTGGCCTTCAAGGTCCTTATTCTCACTTTGCAAATCTTGTTTCTTGCCAAATAGTGATAGGCCATGTACCTAAACATATTTTTCTCTTTTTTGGCCTTCTCCAACAGCTTCTCCAAGTGCATATTTGTCCTTTCTAGCCAAGATTCACGATCAGCTTCAATCTCTTTCTCTAGTGGTGTCAATTTGGTTTTCCTCCTCTTGGTTGCTTGCCGGTTTTCTCTTATACTTTGTAGCTCCATGATCATCTGTTGATCCTCCAGTTGCTTGTTCCTTTGCTCAAGGTAGTTTATAATTCACTTAGCTCTTTCCAGGTTAAGAGATAAGGAATGAATATCCGCTTCTTGTTCCTAGATGATCTCTTTCAGTCTTGAGCTTTGGGGGCCCAAATCAGCATCATCATCCTGGATGAGAATGATATCTGTCTCTTGACCTTCCGAAGGCCCCTCATCATCCATTGGTTGTTTACCTTTGTCCTGTACCTACTTTGTTTTTGAAGGAAATGAGACCCCCTCCACGTTTGCAACTGCAAATAGCCTCCTTGTCCCCTTTTAATAAGTTATGAATACTGGCACACTGGTGGTTTGAGTCTCATGCACTTCTTGTTGATGTGAAGGCCCTCTTGCCTCATGAAAAACTGATGGGGTCACTTGAGGGCTTGTGAAAACCTCATGTGAAATGATATCATCCCATGAAACATTTAGCAAGCTCAGCTGATGCAAAACCACAATCTTGATCAATGCAAAGTGATATATGTTGTTGTACTGTTGATGAGGAGGTTTCCTTTGCACCAATGTGGTCATTTTCTCAATATTCTGGCACATGAAATAGGGGAGATTCATCATCCTCACCCTAGTGAAATACATCAATAATCTAACATGATAGGTGTATAAGCGAGAAAATCTGCCTTCACAGCTGAAGTATTTGATTATGAGCTTCATGAGTGGAGCATATGTGTCTTGTAGGTATCTGAAAGGGAAGACCCTACTGATTTGCTTCTGATAAGCAGCCTTGATATAAGGCTCATAATGCTCTTTGTCCACCAGCTGTCCTTTGTTCCACTGTTCACCCACATTCAGAATACCTATTGCTTAAGCTATAGTTTCAGGTGTCAAAGTGAATGTAACACCTGCCAAATTGACCTGTCCATTGTGAAGGTGGAGGACAAACAATCTAGCAAGCTTATGGTAGTATTTGACTCTTTCCACCATCTCACAAAACTCGTAGAAAGACTAATGTTTGAAACATGCTACAGCAAGAGGAAAATCCAATGGCTCTGTAAGTGTAGTGGGCTCCTCCGGGATGTGTTTTCCTCCCTTGTGAGGTTTTCTTCGTGCATGAATTTCTTGGGAGGAATCACTCATTGTTTCCTCATCCCTTTCATAAGGTGAATCTGTTTCCATATTTGCCACTGTTTGGTTTTCAATGATGAGTATGAAGAGATTTTATATTAATAATAGGTGTTTTCTATTTGATGAATGGGACTAAAGATGAGAGACAGTGAATGAGGGATTTTGTGATGCTGATTGTAGGTTTCTTAGGAGGTGATACGGTTTAGAGATACTAATTAGGGTTTGGGAGTAGTGAGATTAGGCATTAGGGTTTTTAGTTTTAGGGATAAGGGAATGAATGAGTGTGAATGAGAAAGGGGAGGGAAAGTGAAATGAGGGGAGTTTAGTGAAGAGGAAAATGAAAATGGTGCAGGGGGAAACAACAAAAATTACAATTTTGCAAACCCTAGGTAGTTTTTTCAACAGACTATGCAACAAACTAGGGTTTTATCTTTCACGTATTGAAACACCATGAATGTGGAATAAAACCCTTGCAATGGAACTTAGGAATGTTTCACTCACTTTTGGAATAAAGAAGGTAAGACTTTTAAGCTTAGCAAGTTGATTGGATGAAATTTTGGCTTGGCACACTGGTGCACCGCGCCAACACCTGAGTGCGGTGCGCCAAGGAATAGGTGCGTAGTGTCTTTTTATAGACCAGTTTTGGAGGCCTTCTTGGTGTCCAAATTTGGCGCGGGATAGCTCGTTGGAAATATTATCAAGTATAATTTCTAACACAACTTGAATTTTTCAATTTAGAGTCCATTTTCCCTATCAAAAGGAAAATCTCCCAAGACTAGTCAAAATGTGCAAAATGAGGCTTCCTGAAGGCAGAGTGTTGTTGCAGTCAACTTGTGAAGGTCTTCTGCAATGAAAAATTGAGCTCATGATAGCTCATTGGAAATAAATTTGTGTCTAGTTATCATTTGACTCATCAAGCAAGTCATTTGGCTGACTAAGCTAGGAGAAATCTTGATTTTTCTAAGGTCACTTCAAAGGTCTATCAATTCTCTTGTGGCAACTGTATTTTTGACATTTCTCTAAAACCATGACACCTGTGTAAAACATGAAGGAGGTTTTTCTTCCTTGGCCTATTTTTGACAAAACTGTCTCTCATTTTCTCCAAATTAATCTTCTATTTCTCAGAAACATAATTTGAGTAAAACCTATCCCGATGTGTGGAACAGGGGATTTGTCAAAATGAAGGGAAATGAAGGGGATAAGGGGCTTCTAAATTCTGGAGTAAGTTTTGGGAAGTAGGGAAGGATGTTAGGAAATAGGGGAAAGTGGAATTTCAAATATTGAGTGAGGGTAAGGGGTCCAAAAGGGAAAAACACAGGCCTAGCCTAGAAAATTGTCAAATTGCAGCAAGAAAATAGGGTTTGTGCGAAAATGAGGAATTTGAGGGATATCAGTAATGGGAAGTGTTTAATAAGGTACATTAAGGATAGAGGAAGGTGTATGAACATCACGACACAAGTTTTGTTGATTATTTGACCATCCAAGAGAAATTACCTTCAAAACCCTAGGAGAGGGAAACGAACCTTACCTAGGCACAACTGAAGCACGAACAAGGTGTAAAATGACCCATTGGAACCCGAAATGAAGATGACAACCCTCTGAATGATGGTAGACTTTTCTGAATGGTGACATGGACCAACATCTGAACAACTTTGAAAGGAGTGAAAACAAACCCTAGACCTAATACCTAGTGACCAAATTTTTCTTGAAGACTCACTAAGATGACAAAATTTGACCTTGACACCTTAAAATCACTTTGTAAGAGAATATTTGATCACTGGAGGAAGGTTTCAAAGACTGACACTAACATTGGCTCCAACGGGGATGGCGGCTCCTTGGAGGTGCCAAGAACCGCAGATCTTTGAGAGAGCAGACAACTGCCTTCATCCATTGGGAAATGGAGTCAATAACTTCAAAACATCCAAAAACCAATTACTATGAAACTTTGACTCAAGACTCATAGTTGAATTAACTAATTCAAAACTAAAACAACTATTTGCATTCTCCGCAAGTTCTTGCTTATGAAAAACAACAAAGAACTACTCAAGGCAACTCCCATGAAAACCTGGAAACAGATTCGTTGAATGATATGGATTCTCTATCAGCCTCCAAAAACACTGCATAAGGATATTGAAGTTCATGCACATTGGGACTTAGCTCATCCAATGGATTACTTCTCTTCTCCTCATACCATGAATGCAAACTTTGATCTGAGCTTTGTGACGATTCTCCTGCTGAAAATGACAAAGAAACCAGCTGCCGGATCAGGTTTGTATCAACACTTTTGTCATACTCACAGATAGGAGAAGGACTTTGACTACAGACATCATACAACACATCAACTATTGGATCGTGAAAAACTTGAAAAGACTGTTGCAACCCATTTTCTATTGGTTCCAATGAGATTGCATGATTTTCTACAGTCTGCCCATTTGAAGATATATTATGCAAATTATCCTTCAAAAACTGAAATGATTCAAAACAAAATGGTACGGAATCATCTTGCATCATTTGATCATATGTGCCAGCTTCCAATTCTTCATCTGCATATTGACAATCAATGGCATTCGGGGGCTGCAAATCTAGATATGAGAAGTCTTGAACAAGGATTTCATTATCCTCAAGATGATCCAAATCAAAACTTGTTGACAATTGATTTCTGATTGCATGAAAGTTGTCTCTGACGAACTGAAACGAAGAAAAACAAAAAGGAAAAGATCCTTCACTTACTTCAAAATTTGTTGCACTTTCCTCCTCATTTCCATAGCTGATATGCATCGGCTTATCACTGTAATCGAACTGCTGAAAGTGAACTTCCTCCTCCCATAAACTAGCTGTTGATTTGTCTGCAACAATAGCTTTTGTTTGGAGAACATAATCATCATCATACTGATCAAACTAAAGCAAATCATCAGTATAAAACACACCATCAAGAATACATGTCATATCAACAGATCTCTCTTCTCTAAGATGATCTATAAAACTATCATTCTCTGATCTATGACAACTGGGATAAGAAAGAAAATGTTTTGGATCAGCCACTTGTTCTTCTTCAATCAGTGAGCCATGTTCTAGAACATCATACTCATTCCTTGTGGTGATCTTCTGCATCATCTGTTCCACTGTACTTACCAAAATGTCGAGCTTTACCTCTAAAGATGACGATTCCTCTGGATCTAAATTATTCCTTTCTTCTTCCTTCAACTTTTCCCTTCTGATTAGCAAATTAGCCTCTACATCTACTGCACTATTATGCATCTCTTCAAGTGTTGCAAGGTTCCTTTCTCTCAGCTGAAATTCCATTTCTGGATCAAAGGCACCCAGGTAGTGCAAGAGAGCGGATCCAAGAGGAGGTCTTATATTAACCGACATCGAAAAGTAGACTTGATTAAATCTGGTAGAAAACTATTGTACTGTCTCCCCTGGCTGTCTTTTCAGCTAGTTATACTCTTCTATAATAAAGAAAGGGTTTTGTCTGACCACCCACCTATCGAGGAAAACTTTGACTAACTGTTGTAAATCTGGGATGCTCTAATCAGGCAGGGTTTTGAACCAACTCTTGACTTTGCCTTGCAAAGAAAGAGAAAAAAGCCTAATACTAACATCTTCTTCATTAACTTCAAAAAGGTTGAGAAAAGACTCAAAATTCAATACATGTCTCTCAGCAGTGATGTTGTTACAGTCACCATCAAATCTTGGTAGATATAGGTCATGATTTTTAGGGAAAGCATGGGATATAGGAGGTAAAATCAGAGGCTTGTATCTATCTGGAATTTTACAAGGTATAGGAATATGTACAAAAGGTGTAGAATCAGTCTTTGTCTCTTGAGGCTCATCAGTTTGAAGACAGTCATCACAAGATTCAGAAAAAGGGTCTTGATCAAGCTCAAAGGCATGCAAATATTTGTTATTCACAATCTTCAAAGGGAAGGAATCAAATGCGGGCCGAGGATCTTTTCTCAAATACAATATACTTTGCAAAGCCTTCTTGAAATTCTCAGGAAAAGAGAAGAAATAATTTATAACGAAGAACAAAATGTCTTGGATGAAATTCCAACTTGAATAGCTGACCTTTCCATATTGTCCTTTCATGTTTCTACTGGTCAGGTTCATCCTCCAATGGAGTCCTTGGATATGATCTTGAAAATGATTTGGAATCGCCAGGTGAATGATTTCAGCCTTCCGGTGTCTGATCATTGTCCACCATCAACAATCATATCTGAACTTGATACATGTTACTAGGGCAATTTGCAAGTTAGATGTTCAGTTCATAAACTAAACCGGAGATTGACTGAAGTAGCATTCATTTACTTATGCACTCGCAAAGCAAGAGCAGTTTGAAGGCTACCTAGCTAAATTTAGGCTTCGTCTGTAGTTTATAAAGCAAAGAACATTAACGAACAAACAAACTTGTCTTCCCCAGTATGGTTGCCACTATGTTAGGGCCTAAATCTACCTCAGGCTGAGAAAGGCAGGTCTAGGGTAACATCAAACCATGCTTAACCTGGTAGCTAGCCCTACCATTTTAGGAGAGGGCTCTCTCCTTGTCAATCTTAGGAAAATATAGAAAATGATAATTGAGATGACTGATGTAAAGACTAATTTTAGGATAGGTATATGCTCAGATGATTTTGATTGAATTTTATGTTGGTTTGCTAGATCAAATGTGAAGGCAGTTTTCGGTCTGGGGAATGGACTCAGTCTTGCAGAGTTTTCCATGGGGCGAGGTAGGAAAATGCTTTAGTACTTTGAAATAAGTCAAATGGAAAGTCTTAAGACTGGTGAGGAGCTGAAGAGGGCATGAAAGTATCAAGAATCCTCTTCAAACAATAGAAAACATATAAAACTAAAAAATCCCTAAGGTAGAGCACTGCAACATCAATGAATTCCACCTTTATACTTGATCCATTTAGTTAAGTTGAAAAGAGAGAGATAATGGCACACATAAACACATGATAACTTGAATCACAGAAGGAAAAATAATACTAATTCACCTTGCCACAAGAATCCCACAAAAATCTGCAAACCCTGGTCTATTTCCTTGCCAAACTGCACAGATGAATGTACAATAATGGTCAAAGCATTCACAAGAGTCCAACCCTGACAAATGATAGAAAAAGTACTAGATATAGGAAAAAAACAACTCATGATAGGCTTCAGGGGTCGAATTCATGAGTTTAGGAGTTGCTCCAACAAGATCTAAACTAAGAACTGAAAAGTAGGCAGTGGAACAACTTGCCTCTAAAATCTAGGAAACTGATTCATTCAGTAAAAAACTACCTTTCCATGATGTATCTACCTCTATGAGTGAATTTTCAAAATTTTTACATCAAATTCCATCAAATTACATCATGATTTTGACCATGAGAGAGGAAAAAGTCAAACTGAGAAAAAACTGGGCGAAAAACAAAGATTTTTGGCAAAAATGACAATTTTCCATCCTGTGCGCCACGCCACTGTCCCTGTGCATAGTTCCTTTTTGCAGCTGATTTTGGAGGCCTTCCCATGCACCAAATTTTCTCCAAATGGGCTTGTTAGAAATTTTTGTTTGTCAAATTTCCAGAACAGGTGGAATTTCTGAATTTGGTGTCCATTTGCCCCTCCAAAAGTGAGTTCTCCCAACATTGCTTCCTATGTGGCCAAAAAGGGGGAGAAAGGGCATTTTTGAGGTGTTTTTGACCCTTTTGGAAGCTCAAAACTTGAAAAAAATTTATAGCCATTTTAGGAATTCATCATTTTGCGTGAGGAATCCAAAAATGTAGAGTTTTCCTCCAGAGGAGGTCCCTATAAAAAGCGAGCGCCGGGTGGCGCTACACAACAGGCAGAAAAATCTGTGTTTTGCTTCAAAAATTCAAAATTGACAAATAGTGTAAAAAATTTCTTGAAATTTGGGCTGAATGACCTGCATCAAGTACTATTTTGGGCTAAGGAAGCCTCAGCCAAGATTTTAAGTCTATCTTGGTCTTTCTTCCTCCTCAAAGTTTTCCTCAACTTGGCCTTCAAGGTCCTTATTCTCGCTTTGCAAATCTTGTTTCTCGCCAAATAGTGATAGGCCATGTACCTCAACATATTTTTCTCTTTGTTGGCCTTCTCCAGAAGCTTCTCCAAGTGCATATTTTTCCTTTCTAGCCAAGATTCACAATCAGCTTCAATCTCTTGCTCTAGTGGTGTCAATTTGATTTTCCTCCTCTTGGCTGCTTGCCAGTTTTCTCTTATAGTTTACAACTCCATGATCATCTGTTGATCCTCCAGTTATTTGTTCCTTTGCTCAAGGTAGTTTATAATCCACTTAACTCTTTCCAGGTTAAGAGCTAAGGCATGAATATCCACTTCTTGTTCCTGGATGATCTCTTTCAGTCTTGAGATTTGGGGGCCCAAATCAACATCATCATCCTGGATGAGAATGAAATCTGTCTCTTGACCTTCTGAAGGCCCCTCATCATGCATTGGTTGTTTACCTTTTTCATGTACCTACTTTTCTGTTGAAGAAAACGAGACCCCTTCCACCCCGGGTGGAGATAGTACTCATTTTGCAGTTGCAAATAGCCTCCTTGTCCCCTTTTGATAAGTGATGAATACTAGCACACTGGTGGTTTGAGTCTCATGCACTTCTTGCTGATGTGAAGGCCCTCCTACCTCATGAAAAACTGATGGGGTCACTTGAGGACTTGTGAAAACCTCATGTGAAATGAAATCATCCCATGAAACATTCAGCAAGTTCAGCTAATGTAAAACCATAATCTTGATCAATGCAAAGTGATAAATGCTGTTGTACTATTGATGAGGAGGTTTCCTTTGCACCAATGTGGTCATTTTCTCAATATTCCAGTACATGAAATAGGGGAGATTCATCATCCTCACCCTAGTGAAATACATCAATAATCTAACATGATAGGTGTATAAGTGAGAAAATCTGCTTTCACAGCTGAAGTATTTGATTATGAGCTTCATGAGTGGAGCACATGTGTCCTATAGGTATCTGAAAGGGAAGACCCTACTAATTTGCTTCTGATAGGGAACCTTGATATAAGGCTCATAATGCTCTTTATCCATCAACTGTCCTTTGTTCCATTGTTCGGCCACATTCGGAATACCTATTGCTTCAGCTATAGTTCCAGATGTCAAAGTGAATGTAACATCTGCTAAATTTACCTGGGCATTGTGAAGATGGAGGACAAACAATCTAGCAAGCTCATGGTGGTATTTGACTCTTTCCACCATCTCACAAAACTCGTAGCAAGACTGATGTTTGAAACATGCTACAACAAGAGGACAAGCCAATAGCTCTGTCAGTGTAGTGGGCTCCTCCCAGATGTGTTTTCCTCCCTTATGAGGTTTTCTTTGTGCATGAATTTGTTGGGAAGAATCACTTACTGTTTCCTCATCCCCTTCATAAGGTGAATCTGTTTCCATATTTGCTACTATTTGGTTTTCAATGATGAGTATGAAGAGATTTTATATCAAGAATAGGTGTTTGTTATTTGATGAATGGAACTGAAGATGAGAGACAATGAATGAGGGATTTTCTGATGCTGATTGTAGGTTTCTTAGGAGGTGATAGGGTTTAGAGATACTAATTAGGGTTTGGGAGTAGTGAGATTAGGTATTAGGGTTTTTAGTTTTGGTAATAAGGGAATGAATGAGTGTGAATGAGAAAGGGGATGGAAAATGAAATGAGGGGAGTGTAGTGAAGAGGAAAATGAAAATGGTGCAGGGGACAACAACAAAAATTACAATTTTGCAAACCCTAGGTAGTTTTTTCAACAGACTATGCAACAAACTAGGGTTTTATCTTTCACCTATTGAAACACCATGAATGAGGACTAAAACCCTTGCAATGGAACTTAGGAATTTTTCACTTACTTGTGGAATAAATATGGCAATATTTTGAAGCTTAGCAAGTTGATTGGATGAAATTTTGGCTTGGCAGACTGGTGCGCCACGCCAACACCCAGGTGCACCACGCCAAGGAACAGGTGCATAGTGCCTTTTTGCAGAACAGCTTTAGAGGCCTTCCTGGTGTCTAAATTGGGTGTGGGATATTTTTTTGAAAATATTATCGAGTCTACTTTTGAACACAACTTGAAGTTTTCAATTTGGATTCCATTTTCCCTGTCAAAAGTCAAATCTCCCAAGACTAGTCAGAATGTGCAAAATGAGGTTGCCTAAAGGTAGACTGCTTTTGCAATCAACTTTTGAAGGTCTTCCTAAACTCCAAATTGAGCTCATGATAGCTCATTGGAAAGCGCATTTTGTCTAGTTATCATTTGACTCATCAAGTAAGTAATTCGGCCAACCAAGCTAGAAGAAAGCTTGATTTTCCCAAGGTCACTTCAGAGGTGCATCAATTCTCCTAAGGCAACAGTATTTTTGACATTTATCTAAAACCATGACACATGTGTAAAACGTAAAGGAGGTTTTTCTTCCATGGCCTATTTTGGAGAAAAACCTCTCTCACGTTCTCCAAATTCATCTTCTATTTCTTAGAAACATCGTTTGAGTAAAACCTACCCCGATGTGTGGAACAGGGGATTTGTCGAAATGAAGGGAAATGAAGGGGATAAGGAGCTTCTAAATTCTTGAGAAAATTTTTGGAAGTAGGGAGGGATGTTAGGAAATAGGGGAAAGTGGAATTTAAAATATTGAGTGAGGGGAAGTGATCCAAAAGGGGAAAACACAGGCCTATCCTAGAAAATTGTCAAATTGTAGCAAGAAACTAGGGTTTGTGCGAAAATGAGGAATTTGAGGGATATCAGTGATGGGAAGTGTTTAATAAGGTACATTAAGGATATGGTAAGGTGTATGAACATTAGGACACAAGGTTTGTTGATTATTTGACCATCCAAGAGAAATTACCTTCAAAACCCTAGGAGAGGGAAATGAACCTTACCTAGGCACAACTAAAGCACGAACAAGGTGTAAAATGACCCATTGGAACCTGAAATGATGATGAAAACCCTCTGAATGATGGTACACTCGGCTGAATGGTGACATGGACCGACATTTGGACAACTTTGAAAGGAGTGAAAATAAACCCTAGATCTAATACCTACTGACCAAATTTTTCTTGAAGACTCAATGAAATGACAAAATTTGACCTTGACACCTTAAAATCACTTTGTAAGAGCATGTTTGATCACTGGAGGAAGGTTTAAAAGACTAACACTAACAAGACAGGGATGCGAAGTTCACTTCCAAGTTTTGGAAGGAGTTGTTTGTAGTTTTGGGCACCGTGTTGGCCTTCAACACAACTTATCATCCATAGACAGATGGACAGATAGAGAGGGTGAATAGGATATTAGAGGATATGTTGAGGATGTATGTGATGCATCAGTAGAGGAAGTGGGAAGAGTATCTCCCTATGGTATATTTCACTTAGAACAACAGTTATCAGGAGTCACTAAGGATGAGTCCTTTTGAGGCATTGTATGGGCAAAGTTGTAGCACTCCCATCAGTTGGAGTGATCTAGTTAACAAAGTATTCATTGGACCAGATATGTTGGCAGACATGGAACAAAAAATGCAGGTGATCAAGAAGAATCTAAAGGCAACACAGGATAGGTAGAAGAGTTATTCAAATAGGAACAAGTTGTTCAAGGAGTTCTAGGTTGGGGAACAAGTGTACTTTCACATCAAACCAAAGAATATCTCCTTGAGGATTGGATCATGTGTCAAGCTGGCACCACGGTTTTGTGGACCCTTCAATATCGTTGAGAGGATTGGGCCAGTAGCCTATTGAATTGCACTTCCTTCGATAGTGAAATTCCATGATGTTTTCCATGTATCTTTGCTTAAGAAGTATGTTAAGGATGTTGATCATGCAATTGACTGGTCTATATTGCAAGTAGAACCAGATGGAGAATTCCAGCTAGAGCCTCAATGTATATTGCAGAAAAAGGTGCTCATGCTCCAAAATTGAGCAATCGAACAAGTTAAAGTGTAGTGGAAGCACTTTGGCCTGATGAAGCTACATGGGAGATGGAAGATCAAATGTGGGCCATGTATCCTTCCTTTTTTCCGGTTGAGGCAAATCAGCTTTGATATGATGATTTGGTATTTGTTTTATGGTGGTTTGGTAGTTTCTTTATGGTGGTTTTGTATTTTCTTTATGGTGATTCGGTATATGCTTTATGGTGGTTTGGTATTTGTTTTATGATGGTTCAATATATGCCTTATGATGGTTTGATATATGTTATATATGTTTTGATATATGCTTAGATACGATGTTTATTATATCTTTTGATATATGTTTTTTTATATGAGTTTCCATATGGATTTGGTGTATATTTTGATGATGTTTCTAAATGTACACATGTGTATGGATGTAAATACCGTAATGATCTATGATATAAATCTCCACTATGTGGTATGGGTGTCACGTTTTCATGTTATTATGCTATCACATTGATAAGTTATCGTGATGTTATGATGATATATGGGTTGGGACATAGTAGGATGATAATTGTAAATACTGTAACGAGTTGTGTTATAAAGCTCCATTATGTGGTATGTTGTCATGTTGTCATGATGATATGCCTTGAGCAGGTATTTCATTGTCAATACTGCATCGAGTTGTTTTATAAATCTCCATGGGAAATATGTATTCTTTCAGCAAGTTGCTAAGGTATATGTGTGATTAAACACCGAGGATGGTATCCCCCAAGGGGGAGGGTTATATAACATTCCTGGTGAGAATTCCATGTAATAAAAGTTAAGAGAAATATCCACAGTTGATGGGACATGTATTCCAAGATAAATGTTGGGCAAGACATCCTAGGGGGTGTTCATTTGGTTTTTTATGGCTAAGGAAATAGGCAAAGGCAATGGCTAAGGCTTTGTAAAGGAAAAATGGCATTTTTGGCACATTTATTTATGAAAATAATGGAAATTAGGAGAAAAAGGAGGTCATAGGTCATAGGTTGCATGTGAGGAGGAAAATGAAGGAAAATAATGGAAAATAAAGAAAATAGATGCCTCATCCATAAAAAGGCTTGTGAGGATCAGTTGGTAACCTTTTGTCAGTTCAGTGTTGGAGCTCTCTCACTTTTCTGTCTCTATCTCTCATACTCTTGGATACTTAGCGTTTTCTTGGAGCACTCTTGGAGGGTGTCGAATACTTGGATTCTTGGAGCAAGAGGGCAAAGGAACACAAAGAAAGTGCAAGAAGTGATCGGGATCAACAACTACATCAAATTTTCTTGCAGGTACCAAGTTGAATGTATGATTTCTTCACTAGTTTTAGCATGCATGGAATATGCATGTGGTTTCTTGATTGTGATTTGTCATTGGCATGGAGGATTTCTGGATCAACAATGGATTGCCTAACCTTGCCATTTCCTAGATAGCCATGGTGATTATGGGTTTACCTTAATTGCTTGTTATTGGTTGGTTCTCATGGTTCCTTAGCTTGGGTTGAGTTATTAGTTCCTAGAAGACTTGATTGGAAAAACACTATGGAATTCGTTTAATAGCTTGGGTTGAGTTACTAGTCCTGGAAGCCTTGGTTGGAAAAATGCTCTGGAACCACTTGGTGGGTTGAGTCACTAGTCTTGGAAGCCTTAGTTGGAAAAATTCTCTAGAAGCTCGACAACAGTTGTGGGTTGATTTACTAGCCCTCGAAGCGTTGGTTGGAACAAATGATTTGGAAGCCCTAGAAGGCTTGGGTGGATACCAATCTAATGATGGTGTTGTGATGTTCGACTATGAGGTGGAATCATTGTTTGATGGGATGAGGTGAATGGCCTCTGGAAGCCCTGAATGAGTTTTTCATTGATGTGTTCTATGAGATCTGACATTCATTCTTGGAATATGGCACTGAGGTGAATGGTTGAAGGGAGATTTTGCTTATCCATTCTATGGTCAAGTGGAACATACTAGTCCCATCTCTGGTTGGTTAATTTCATTCATTAATGAGAAATTCATTCTCTTGATTTTCATGTGTAAATACACTAATTTATATATGGATTTCGATGGATGATATGTTTATTGTATTTATGTTCCTATATGTTGGTTATATGTACATTTTATGACAAGAACTATGTATGGCCCTCAACATGTTTTTACTTGAACATGAATGGATAATATGCCTATGACCTAATAGATGATAATGCAGCAAATGACATGAGGGGACAATGGTTCATAGCGATTCTCAGATAAGTATGATATCCCTACACCTAATTTTGTTGTTTATACCTGTAGATTACATCTCAATGATATGTTTGAAGTAATGCATGTAATGGCTAGTAGGGTTGTGGTTAAGGTCTTATTGAGCTTATTTCTTTTGCTTCATTATTTCCCTATAGTTTTCTTGATTTTGAGCTATCATTCCATTCTGGGCAGTGGCCTAGGATCTGGGCCTGAAAAAAAGTGGCTTAAATCCCAGGGTTGTTGGCACAGAACTAGAAATATTGGTCCATAGTCGCTAGCAAGCAAGCCTGTGAGAGAGAATTTGGGTTTCTGGTCACTTCCTATCCTATAACATTTGAGAAACTATGGCCTAAGAGGTGTATAAAAAAAGTGGGACCCAAGGGCAAGTTGTCTAAGTGGATGACTTGTCTCTTGAGGGTTATACTGATGATGTTGGATGATTGTGTGTGATGTTCTATCAATTCCACTTCCTTAAGGTCACATAGGAGGTAAAATATGATTATAGTAGCCTCTCATCTCATTTTTACCCCAGTTGGCATGGATGCTCGGGAGGATGTGGGAGGAGGGTGTTACACCAACATGGCCTACTCGCCTCCTGGGTGACACCAAAACAAAAGCCACCAAAATTATATGTAACCCACTCTAGAACCAAAAACCATAATCCAAACATTTTTTAACTACCAGACTCATATTAAATTTTGTAACAAATGTATGCCATATAATCTCCATTAAAAATAACAAGCCGCGCCAAGTTTGGAGCAAGCAAGTTTTGAACCCGACCTACCTCCACAATAATCGTCAACTCCACCATTGGGCCAATGACCCATACCTTGGCCAATTTTCACAGCAATGTATATGTAAACCTTCACTAAAATCATTCAGCCTACAAATGTCCAGGCACAGAACCTTGAGCGGCAGAGGTAGTGGAACCATGAGCGGGAGAATCCACAAGATGTTGAAAATATTCCCTCAGAGGGCTAGAGGTGTCACTGTCAAAATTTGAAAAGTTTATGGTCGATTTTTCACGTTTGTGTGCCAAGAATCTAACTGTGTATTCTGTTTCTCCAACTGAGGTGTCAATTTTCAGGCCATCATCTAAATTAGAGGTATACGGGTCATTTTTGTAAAGTTGCTTATAACTCATTTATTTGATGCCACTTAATGAAAGAAGGCCTCCCCACTTTTAGAAGGGCCTGGAGACGTAGCCCACATTGGGTGAACTCCATAATCAAATAGTTTTCATGCCTTTTATCTCATGGTTTCTTTATGATTTACACTTCTTTTACATGTGTTAATTTAGTTAATGTGCTCTTCTATATGCAATTATGAATGCATCCTTGAAGTTAAAAGATTTGGTTTCTTGATGCAAGTTGCATGAGTGAATGCTAACCAGGAACAAGCTCCAAATAGGTCAAGGAAAACTTAAATCCTTTGATCCCAAAGCAGGGAATGCACCACGAAGACAAAACATGTCATATGAGGAAGCTCGATCAGAGGAAGGGTGAATTATCACAAGATTTTCTTAACAAGTTGTTTGCAGAATATGAGAAGACAATCAAGCCTAAGAAAAATGAACTAGATGATCATGCCTCGGTAAATCATGGAGATAGAGGAGAAGAGCTTCCTCCCTCTCTGTCATATAGTGAAATTTCTTCTTCTTCCTCTTCTCATCATTCTAACAGGAATTAGAGGAATTCATCTAAAAATCCATTTTTAAAGGTGGATGTTAAATTTGATTTACCTGTATTCAGTGGAAAATCTAATGCATAAAATCCAGATAATTGGATAAGATGGGTTAAACTCTATTACTGCATACAAAAAATCAAAGAGGATTAAGCCAAGATTCAGCTAGAATCCCTTCGATTGAGTGGCACCACTCTCATCTAGTGGGAAGGAAAACTAAGGAAAGGTAGTAAGAGTAGTCATAAACTTCTTTCATCTTGGTTGGATTTCATTTCTTCTTTAAGAGGACAATTTTACCCATTGGGTTACAGGCAAAAAGATCAATTTATTCAGAATTTTATAGAGGAGTTTAGAAAATAAGCACTAACATTGAATGTTCCACTAGACACTACTCAGACATTAATGAAACTTATATTGGCTCTTTGCATAGTTATTTGCATCATTCATTATTATTATTTGAACTTAAGTCTCTTGATTAAGCTTGTGTGAAGATTGTACATCTTGAAAGTACGAGGAAGTATGAGAAATATGACTGCCCGAAGAAGGCAACAACAACTAAGAGAATAGAATTAAGGCCCTCTTGTACTCATTGTGAGAAAGAAGGGCATGATGAGGAGAATTGCTAGAAACTACATCCAGAATTGAGACCTAAGAGGAATGACAAAAAAGATAAGTAGAAGACCATTGCAACTATGGAATAACACCAAGAATCTAATTCATAGGATGATGAGAAGATCACAACTATGGGATTTGCAGGTGGTGGACCAATTGACCTAGGATTAGACTCAAGTGACGAACGAAGCTTGAAGCTCTTGGGATTGCAGTGAATGAACCCATTGACTTAGGTTTTGATTCAGGCGATGAGAAACGATTTCATCATATGTTATGCCAAAAATGAAAAGGGAATGAAATGCGGCATGGCTCCAAGAACTCAAAGAAATAAAACAAAGAATTTAGGCGTAGAATGTTGGGTTAAGGAGGCTCCTACAAGAAGTAGAGAAGGATAAATAAAGGATGAAAAATCAATGGCCAACCAAGGAGGATGCCTTAGAAAAGTTGCAACATAACAAGCCTCAGGTAAAAAGTGATTCTTCAATTTCATGTACTTTTTTTATAATGATTTCGCTTCTTTCGGGAAGCATACTACAGGAATTGGATCAAAATTGTTGAATAAAATGGGGTATCAAGGAAAGGGCCTCAACATTAATGGCCAAGGAGTTGTGAAGCCCATCAAAGTGGAGGAATTGCCTCGTTATGTAGGACTTGGATATGTCACAAAAGAGGTTCGGGAAAGCTCCAAGACATCCAGTGATCAACCGACAACAGATGACAAGAGCACTTCATCACGTTCTAGTGATAGTAAGGGTTCCACGAGCACTCATTAGAGGCACACTAGGAATAAGCGTTCCAAGATGATCTAGAAAGTTTCGAGGAGAAAGAATTATTGTAATCACTGCAATGAGGGTGGAAACCAAAAAGACATGTGCAAGATGCTCTATAAAGCACCTCTGAAGAAACTAGTGCGAAAAGTTGTTCATCAAGAGACTCAACTCCAGGGTGATGACCCCGTCACTTTTTTGACTAAGAGATGAATTTAATAGATATAGTAGCTTGTCATCACCACATTTTGTAAATCATGTGTTCCGAGTAATTGTAAAAGTGATGATGTGTTTTCCATCGCTTATTAAAGCAATGATGATGTCTTTGGACTTTTGTTGATAGCTAGGATATTGGTTTCTATTGTAATGTAAAATTGACCAAAGAGAGTGTGTTATAAACTCTTGGAAAGTATGGGTTTTTTTTAGTCATGTGTGGTTTTGTATGTGGTTGCAAAGAATGTACCATATTTTCATGCAATGTATATGTTCAAAGTGTGGCTTGATGAAAACCCAAGCAGTGTTGAGGATGTGTTCATTCTTTTGGAGGACCAAAAGTTCCTCAGTGGGGAGGAATGATTCAGATCGATATATAAATAGAAGTGGCCTTGAAAATAGCTCAAAACTCAAAGTCATCAGATGGAAATGAAACCAGATCATAGCTTTCATCATATTGATTCCAACAATGCAAATCCCACTCAAATCTGAGTTCGTATGCTCAAGTTATAGTTGGTCAAATTTCTAGTCAAACTTTGACAAGTGGAAATTCTAATGAGGAAACAATTTGGCAGAGTCTAAGCACATGGAATACGACCACCAAAACCAGTGAAAACGTCACGTATTTAATTTTTCTAATATCCTTTATTCTCAAACGGGAAAATTTGAACTATTATGTTACATAAAAACAAAACAAATACATAAAAATGGGGTCATGGGCCACCACCCCCGCCACTCCCTAACAGAAATATATAACAAGTTATATGATATATAGGTCGGATGCCATAGGAAAACCCACTAACACCACTTGTAAACATTACCGGGGCCAATAGGGCTTGAACCTGCCTGACTAGCATGGCCAACCCACCTCCCAGGTGGCCCCAAAATCAAAAGCCACCAAAATTTTATGTAATCCCCTTCAGAACCAGAAACCACAATCCATAATGTTTTTAACCACCCGACTCATATTAAATTGTGCAACAAACATTTTCCATATGACCGCCATTAAAAGTAACAAGCTGCGTCAAGTTTGGAGCGGGCAAGTTTTGAACCCAGCCTGACTCAACAATATTTATCGACTCCAGCATTGCGACAATGACCCATACCTTGGCCAATCCTCCCAACAATGTATATGTAAACCTTAACTCAAATCATTCGACTGGCGGAGGAGCAACGAAGGTTTGGGTGTGGAACCCTGAGTGATAGAGGCAGTGGAACAATGAGCGAGGGAATCCACAAGATGTTGAAAAGATTCCCTTAGAGGGCCAGAGGTGACATTGTAAAAATTTGACAAGCCTTTAGTTTATTTTGCATGATTTCATGCCAAGAATCCAACCGCACAATCTATTTCTCCATCCGAGATCTCCATTTTCAAGGCATCATCCGAATTGTTGGTATAAGGGTCATTTTTGTAAAGTTGTTTGTAATTGATTTTTTTTATGCCACTTAATGAAATAATGCCTCCCCACTTTGAGTAAGTCTTGGAGACATATCTCACATTGGCTAAACTCCGTAATCAAATCGTTTGTGTGCCTTTGATCTCATGGTTGATTTGTGATTTCTGCTTCTTTTACATTTGTTAATTTACTTGGTTAATGTGCTCTTTTATATGCAATTATGAATGTGTCCCTAAAGTTAAAAGATCCGGACCAAGAATGATATTAAGGTTATTAGAGTTGATATTTCTAAACTAACAACTGCATGCATGGATCAACAATTTTTTTTACAGATTTGTGATGATTAGGAGGCCAAGCTCAAGGAAGATATTGCGATCTTAAAAGTTAGATTAGCATAAGCAGAAAAAGTTGAGGAATGTATGAGAAAGCAGTACTGAGAGAAGGAAAATGAGTGTGGAAAATTAGAAGTTGAAGTGGTTTCCTTGAGAAAGCATCAAAAGATGGAGAAGAGCGTGGTAGCCTTGGATAATTTTCTTGAGATCCAAAGATCACGATTGGATAAATTTGATATTGGGTTTCAAAAGGGTGAATCTAGTTTGCATGCAGGTAAAAAAAACAAATAAGAACCCAACAAATATGTAGAAAAAAAATATCAATAGCAAGAGTGGGAACCAAGGAAATAAGAAGAAAAACTAGTTGTTGGTCAAGTAGAAAAACCAGTAGCAGAGTAGAAAATCTCAAGGAGATCCTACATTTAGAAAATATTTTGCTCCTAGAGATGATCATGACAACTCTATTAGTTTTCAAAGGAAGCAAAGTCCTTTTATTCCTTTGATGAGTGAGGTACAATGCTACAGTTGTCACAAATATGGACATGTTGTAACAAATTGCAGGAGCCAAATATATAGATCCAATCAGAAGTATCAACAGCCAAGGAGATTGGCCTTCAGGTATAATCGTGATTTTTAGGGTTATTGTTACTCATGTCACCTATTTCGCCATAAGGAAATAAATTGCAGGTCTAACCGATGGAGGAGAGTCACATTTCATGCAAGGTTTAGATTTGGCATGAGAAAAAGAAGATTTAATCCTCTTGGCAATGTGGATTTTTATACATGCCATAATTTTGGCCATATGGCAAGAGATTGTTTGTTGCTTCGTTATTCAAGCTAAAGTAGACAAAAGAAACAAAAACAAAGGGGACCTAGTAAAAAACTAGTGAAAGAAGGAAAGAGGCAAGTGAAGGAAGAAAATAAAGAAGTCAAGGAAGAGAAGAAGTAGCCCAATACCATACGGAGGAAGAATGAGCAGCAACTCTTCAAGTAGTGAAGAGAATTCCCTTCTATAGTCAATGATTATTTCATGCATATTCATAGAGGACTACAAAATTCATGAGAGGTGCACAACCTTAGGGGTCGCATTTGGTCACTTGATGAGTACAAGATTATTGTAGCAACACTTGATGAGTTCTTTTAAGACTCATGCACACTCAGGTCCACAAGATCAACCTATCTCTTGGAGGTATATTGATCTTAGGGAAAGCTATTCATGGTATGATGCTTGCCTAGATTATTTGTCATATTCTTCAATACTTTTCACTCAATTATTTGCAGCATATTTATGTGTGTTTTCATGAGTGAAAAGGAGTACATTTTCAGCCACATATATGTTTTTGGTTTTGACTAACATTTGGTTGAAAAGATAGGCAACCGTGCATAGAATGTACTCATTCCTCTAGCCATGTGTAGAGATGTCATGTGACATGGACCAACTATGTATGAGTTGTTGTATGGTGATTATGGAAAGCATGTATTTGTTATTGTGTCATAATTATTTACTAGTTCAAAGTCCAGTCTTTAGTATGTTGAGTCGTGTCGATGATATACATGTTTTGGAGGAGTCTTCTAGAGTCACTTTGCAGCCACATGTATGGGCTAATTTGATGTAACGGTCATGATATGTTAGGTATTTGAGTCATTGGTCAATAGGATATGATCATAGAAGCCATGTGCCTATTGATATATTCATGTAAAATGCTCATGGAGCCATATATCTTTATTGTATGTATCTTTGGGTCATTTAGTCATGACTCATGAGGTCATTTTATGGTCATACATTGGTCATGTATGAGGTCTTATGTCACTTCTATAGCCATGTATATATAATGTATATATCATTTGATTCATGCTCATGTGGAGTCTTTGTCCATACAATGCTTCTTTCTTGGCAAGGAAGAAAATGTTGCAGTCGAAACGGTTAACTTTAGGATGGAGATGATGTTGGAGATGGCATATGTTCAGGGGGAGCATTATTTGTTCCTATTCACTTCATCCATACATTGTTGGCATTATTATCAACTTGGAGGTGTCATTATGTGACCCATGTTTTGCTATGGCAGTTGGGGTTCTTGCCATCATGTTATGTTCATAGATGTATGGTAGTTGATGCTATGTGGTTACTATGGAGAGTTTGATTTGATTCTGTTAGAAAATTATATATTATAGATAAATGGAACACATAAAATATTGCAGAAATATAAACATAGAAAACACATAAAGCAAGAGAGACACAGATATACGTGGTTCACCCAGTTTGGGCTACATTCCCTCTTCACTCTCAATCTCCTCTCTCTTCCTCACTTAGAATATAGATATACATAGACGTAATACAATTCCCTCATATATAGTGAGGGGTTGCCTTCTAGGGCAAAAAACCCTAAATTAAACATAACTTCTATCGTCAGATCTCCACCTAATGAACGACCTAGATTGACTACGAAATTACAACATTTTATAAGGAAATTGAACATCTATTCTTAGCTTCAGGGGCACTGTGTGGGGGGGCTCCCAAAGGTTGCAACCGCCCCCCCCAGACCCCCCTGCAGGGAATATTTTACGGGTGGCGTTGCTGCCCCATTACAAACTGGGGTCCAATGTGGTGATACCTTTCAATACAGAAGATAATCGGGCTCCACACACAACAATCTCCCACTTGGAGACTGATTATATCAACTCCACCGCTGCTTCATTTGCTGGACAATGACTCCACTTTGGACCTAGTTGTTTCTCATCTTCTTCATCATACTTGAAGACCAATTGAAACTGAGCAAATTCTTAGTTTCTCCTTGGTTACAACTTTTGTTAACATATCTACAGGATTTTGGCTAGTGTGTACCTTTTCCAGCTTCAATTTTCCATCTTCCAATGCTGACCATATGAAATGGTACTTGAGCTATATATGTTTAGTCTTATAATGAAATGCAAAGTTCTTTGCAAGATGTATGGTACTCTCACTGTCACTATATAACTTGCCCAACTCTTGCTTCTTACCTAATTCATCCAGAAACCTTTGTAACCAAATCATTTCTTTACTAGCCTCTGTAGCAGCAACACACTCTACTTCTGTTGTTGAGAGTGCAACAACACTTTGCAGTTTTGAGACCCAGCTAACAGTTGTTCCACCTACAATAAACACATACCTTATTGTGCTCCTCCTGTTATCTCTATCACCTGCCATATCTGGATCAACATATCCCTATAGAGCAATGTTTGAACCACCAAAGCATAATTCTTGATTTGTGGTACCTCTCAAATACCTGAGAATCCACTTCACCACCATCCAATGTTATTTTCCTAGATTTTTCATGTACTTGCTTACAACTCCCACTGCATGTGCAATATCAAGCCTTGTGCAGACCATTGCATACATTAAGCTTCCAACTGCTGATGCATATGGAAATTTGGACATATGAGCCATTTCTTCCGGAGCCTTGGGACACTCCTCCTTACTTAATTTGAAATGGATATTCAAAGGTATACTAACTGGTTTTGCAATCTGAATATTAAACCTTTTCAACACCTTTTCTATGTACTCACTTTGAGACAACTTTAATTTGCAATTCTTCCCGTCTCTAGTTATTCTCATACAAAGGATTTGTTTTGTAGCACCCAAATCCTTCATTGCAAATGAGTTTGCCAATTTTCTTTTGAGCACATTTATTTCCTACATTTTAGAACTTGCAACAAGCATGTCATCTACATGTAATAACAATATAATATAGCTGCCATCATTTTGCCTTTTGAGATAAACACAATGATTAGAGTGACATCTAGTATAACCTTGTTCAAACATAAACCTGGCAAATTTTAGATACCACTGCCTTGGAGCCTGTTTTAAGCCATACAAGCTCTTCTTCAACCTGCACACTAGTTTCTCCTTCCCTTTTACTGCATATCCTTGTGGCTTCTACATATATATCTCTTCCTCCAAATCCCAATGGATAAAGGTTGTCTTTACATCTAACTGCTCAAGATGAAAATATTTAGCTGCTACTGGACTTAAAATAGTATTGATTGAAGTCATTTTAACAATAGGAGGAAATATCTCATCAAAGTCTATACCCTTTTTCTGTGCAAACCCTTTCACCACAAGTCTAGATTTATAACTTTTTCTACCTCCATCTTCTTCCTTCAACTTGTAAACCCATTTATTCTGCAATGTTGTTTTACTCGCAGGCAACCTAACTAAGTCCCAAGTCTAGTTATGTGCTAAGCAGTCCATCTCTTCTTTCATGGGTTGCTCCCACTTCTTCCTGGTTTCTACCTGCACTGCTTCTTCATAACATTCTGGTTCACCAGAATCAGTCAACAATACATAACATAATGAAGGAGAGTATCGTTCAGGGGGTCTACTTATCCTGGTAGATCTTCTAACACCACTTTCAGGTGTTTAAGGTGCTTGCTGCTATTGTGGTTGTTGTTATGGCTATTAATCATTATGATTTTCAGGCACCATCACTTTTCCTGTGATCTCATCAAGCAATGTGTACTCTGTTTTCTTTTTCATGTTTCTTTTCCTGCAATTGATCCTTATACAAAACATTTTCATTGAATATGACGTCTATGACCTAATGATTTTATGTTTTTCATAATCATAAAAGCGATAACCAAAATCATTAACACCGTATCCAATAAATGTACATTTCTTTGATTTTTCCTCAAGCTTTGTTCTATTTTCTTTGTTAATGCGGACAAAGGCTTCACAACCAAAAGTCTTTAAAAAAGAGTGGTGATGAGCCCCAGAAATGGGTAATTATATGGGCTCATTTAGCCTCCTAACTCATCTTAATCCACCATTCTCATTAGTTTATTTCATGCTTTTTATTATATTTATGCTAATAGAGTGAATTGGGTTAGTCATTATACCAAAAAGTCTAATGTGTGCTTTATGCAGATTTTTGGTCAATTTTGAGACAAAATCAAAGGTTTAATGAGCATTTGATAGCCAAATTCATAGAATAAAAAGGGAGAGGATTTGTAGGAGGGTGTTCCCTTCATTTATGAACCCTTACCTTGAATTCTCCATTAGAAACTCGGAGCACAAGCAGCCACATTGATGATTCCAAGGGGTAGTCGAGCAAGTCAAGTAGGACTGTTGTTATCTTCAGTTCCAGGAAGCCGAGTTCCTTGATTTTAGGAGGATTGTTGGAGGTCCCCATTTGTATAAATAAGAAGGCTTAGGGCCTCAGTTTTGTTAGTTAGATGTTAGCTATTGAACAGTCTATTTTCGCACTTTAGTGCAGCTCTGCATTCAGCTCATTTCCGATCTCTTTCTGTAGACAATTTGTGACATGACCATTATTTTTTGAGCAATGAAGATGAATCCAGCTTTGAACTAGCACTGATATTTCTCAGGGGGCTTTAGTTCTTGGGGTTGGGCCCAACCCAAGTGCCCAGTACCTCCTTCTTGTACTTATATGTGTTTTTCTTGCATTCATGAAATAATTTCTATTGTTTATATTAAATCTTGCTTTGTTACTTAGGTTCCTTTTTATGATTAGAGTAGTTGTTCTAGTTTCAAGATTGATTAGATAGTTTGTTGCAGTAATAAAAGAAGACTCACAAAAATGCCACCAAGCAGGCCTTGATCTCCTTTCTCCCTCTGTGGGACCATGAATTGAGACTAAGGCATTCTTGCTGCCACCAAAACACTATTTTTGCTTTCCAATGCAATTGCTAGTGAGAGATTTTTAGTTGGAGAAATTAGTGTTAGTTGCGTTTACATGATTATACCTGTTCTTGTTCAATTTCCATGGCTTTCTTGCATCATTTCCTATCCATAAAGTTTTGTTCAACACTTTTCTGGTTTTTAGGTCAGAATTAGGTTAAATTAGGTAAAACTCTACTTTTTTAATTCTCCTTGAATAAGTTTTTAGAAGCAGGTGTGCAGCTCACTTGAATACCATCCCATTTTATCATCCTTTCATCACCCAACCTACTCCAGTCCATCTCTCAAGGTTTTTTCTCAACTCATTTGCCACACTTTCTCCAAACAGCCCTAATTTCTACGTTTTTGTGCAAAATAGCTTTCTTGTCTTTTGAACAAATCCAACCATCTCCTTCATGTTTTATCTTCATTGACAGAGTCCTAGACCCTCTAACACCCTCATCCAACCTTCATTTTCTTTTTCCCACCATTTTTCCTTCTCCAAACATTCAAAAATCACTTTCAGCCTGCTCCCGTAGAACTTCCTGTAGATCCCCTGTAGACTTCCTGTAGAAGTTCATGCGAGCAGTTTTTCAAAATCTGATCGCAATGGAAATCTCCAGAAGGATGCTACGGACTCCTTAGGTCCTCTCCACACCTTCCTCATCATCTACAATAGCAAACTCCATCTCCCTTCGCCACCAAAGCTCTGCACAGTCAAATAGTTAAAACACAAGCATAATAATTTTGCATAAAATTGCTCAAAAGTACAAAAAGATGGTTCTTCCACATTTTCCTTTAGAGGTAGCTTAAGCACATGCATTTTACCTTGACAATAGTCCATGGCATCCATTTCAGTAGTTTCAACTCTTTTTTCTGGCAAAAGTAGGGTTAGTGATTAAAACTAAGGTTTGCTAGGGTTTGCATTTTCTTTTAGCTTTCATCTTCTTTTTGCAAGTAGAATAGCCTCATTTGAGTTAGCTTTCTTCCATCACAGCTAAAAGCTTCTTCTAAGAACTCATAGAAGTTGGCTTAAGCTCCTAGCGGACTTGTGCCAGCTGATCAAGTGACAGCCTGCAGTAAGGGCTAGTACTTGTGCATACAGCACCATCACTTCCAAGTTTGTTACGAACTACCGAGTTGATAAAAGTAAAGAAGGGAGCCCTAGGAGTTGCAGCATTATTGTTGCAATACTAGAGCTCACCACTCTTTTTGGCACCATTTCCGGGGAAGCGTCAGAGTATTTGTGATTACTGCTTTTCTTCTATTCTCTACTACAACATTCTTCTAAGTAGTTCATTTCAGCAAGCGTAGATTATAAATTTCATGATTTCATTTCAATTCTGCAATTTCATTTCAACAAGCGTAAATTAGTAATTTCTTGCTTTCATTTCAATTCCGCAATTTCATTTCAGAAAGCGTAAATTAATTATTTCCTGCTTTCATTTCAATTCTGCAATTTCATTTCAGCAAAATAGATTAGTCGTTTCCTGCTTTCATTTCAATTCTGCAATTTCATTTCAGCAAAATAGATTAGTTATTTCCTGCTTTCATTTCAATTCTGCAATTTTCATTTCAACAAGGTTTATTTTATTTAGTTGCAATTTGTTGTTAAATCAATGTCAGTTTTGCAGGTACAAGCAGAAAAAAAACAAAAATCAACCAAAAATATTTCCTTCCATGCCTCGTAGGAATAGAGATAATTCAGAAAAATGTTTGCACAACACCCCCACTGCTTCACACAGCCAACCTTCTCTCTTCTTCGGTGGCTGCAATCAAGAAACACCCTTAGGTAACAGCTAGACATATTTGAAGAACCTATAGGGGAAGAAGAAGAAAAAATTCCTCTAGAGCCCATGGCTGAAAACAGAAATGTTGGGAGCAGTACCTTTTCTTCCAACTCATCCCTTAGAGGTGAATGTGAAAATATGCTGGAAGATTTCAAGGTTGAGCTACCTGTCAAAGCATGCATCTCAAGCCTCCACATCATTTTGTCTATCATCTCGATATGCACATGGCTCCATTAAAAGTATTCTTCTTCTTGAAAAGGATTTTGTTTTTCAAGTAGGGTAGGGTAGAAAAAAGAGAAAAAAAAAAGGAAAAAATGAAAAATAAGAAAAAATAAAAATCTAAGGTGAAAACCTCCTCGGAGGCGCCTCAGATTGACTCATTGATTGAAAACCTCCATGAGGCGGTCAATGGGTTAGAAAGAAGAGAAAAGAAAAAGGGAATAAGATCCCTGGGTGAAAACCTCCCTTAGAGGCACCTAGGCAGGCAATTAGGGTGAAAACCTCCTTGAGGCGCCCTAGCTGTTTTCAAAAAAAAATAAGAGAGAAAAAGAAAAATGAAAAATGAATTTTCAGTTGTATTGCAGATCTGTAGGAGAACTTCAGGAAATAGCAGTAGGTGCTAAGAAAGCTCTGAAACCAATAATAGCACCTATCCTACCTTCCCTCACCCTTCTCCATCATTCTTTACATTCTTTCCACCTCACTGTGCTTCTTTTCTAAAAGCTGTGTTTTCTACAGGAGGCTCCTGTAGAAATTATAGAGAGCTAGAAATGGACTTCAAAAGAAGTTTGGGGAACAATTAAGCTTCATAAAGGGTTTATAAATCCCCCTGCAATCTTTAAACCTCTCTTCCATCAATTCCAAATCTGCATTACAGCCCAAGCTCATTTCTTTTTACTATGCAAAAACTGCAGAATGCTCTGATACAAAAATACATAGAGAAGAAATTTGTTTTCTCCCTAACTTGAAAATCGTGCATCCATTTAAAAAACTATTTCATGGGGAATTGTATAGAGATGATAGTAACATGCCCAAGCAATTTCAGCCAATTCCAGTGCACGGTTTCCGATAAATCAACTTCCATCACCTTTAGCCATTTTCCATTTTTCTCGACATCCATGCATCCATTGACCACAATTTTTCTATGGGAGGTGCATAATGATGATGGAAAAATGCTCCGAAAATTTTAGGTCAATCCAGTCTACCGTTTGGGAGCTATGGACAAAACAATTCGTTGTCTTGCAAAAATCTAGCATCAGCAGCATGAGGGTGCAAATCTGAAGGTTGAAGTAGACTCCTGAAGATCAAATCCAACCAGAGGATACCTGCACAAGAAAAATAGCCACATATAAACAAGAAAACAAGAATGCATCCACAGAAACAAAGGCATGCAGCAGAAGGAAAGGCCACAGCACCTCACGGCAAATGCATTCGACTTCCAGATAAGTGACTAAACATATTCCTCTGTTGCATGAATGTAATTTAAAAACTTCATGGACAGTGAGATGGTTATGATTAAACAAGATCGGTGGCCAGCTAACTGGCCACCCTCGTCCAGTTTAGATAGCACCTCATCCAGTTCTACAACACTCAGCCAGAAATCATACAGCACATGTGTCTAGTCAACTCACGGGAAATCTAAAAAAGTAGGTAGTGGCAGATGTTTTGAACTCCAGCACAGATAATGGGAAGTGATTACAGGAAGAAATCATAAAGTCTCATGATGGCACTGCAGTAAGGACCAACAGTCCAAATAATGCCAATGCACATTTTTGCCAACTCACCATCAGCGGAAATATCTCACAGAAAATATAAGTACTCTGCCTCGAACTCATTCATCGCCTTTTTTCCATTTTATCATCGTCCCTGCAGCTGCAACAAGCTCTATACCACCTCCATAGCTTCGAAACCATTGTTCTCTGTCATTTTTCTGCTATCAGCATTCTACAGGAAGCTATAACAGTTCTATAGGAAGGCTAGTGAGCAACTCTGCAGAAGGAAAATTTGGAATTTTTGTCAAAATTTCAGTTGAATTGAGGTAGGCTCAGAAACCCACTCTACATATGATATATCTATACAAGGTGGTGCATTAAAATTAGAGCATTGGGTTGAAAAAGAGAAAGGAAAGGGAAGCTCAAAAGTTTGCTTATGTCTTTCTGAGTTCTACACAGTCCCTCTGTTTTCTTCTTTGCATTCAAAATCTGTTTGTTTCTTCCTCACATTCTTTTGTAACAAAAAAGGGGATGCAACCATAGAAATCAAGAATGTGAAAAAAACGAATTTGCCAAAGTCTGTTTACTCTGTGTGAAAAAAAATGTTTTATATATTCTTTGTTCTGTCAAAATATTGAAGTTCCTCCAAAAGTCGAGAAGTAAATTTAGGGTGAAAATAGTTTGAAGGGAGGGAAAAAATTGCAAAATTGATGTGGTGAAAAATGAAGAACACGAGAAATTCCCTCTCTAGTTTCAAAAAGACAAACATCAGTTATTCCTCTGTTTCTAGTTCTGAAAGTTGTTGCCTTCTTCCTCACCTGACCATTTTCAGAGGTGACTAAACACCATTCCAGGAGGTTTTATGAGAAAGGAGCCTTTGAACTCTAACAAATTGCATAAACACCTAGAAATGGTAGCCCTCTTTACCAGGGAAAATTGAATGCCTTTCTTTGAAAAATTTCATGGGTATGATGAGGAAGTCACAGAGGAATTTTTATTGTCTTTAAAACCTCATTCAAAAACTCATGCCACAATCAGTTTCAGGGGTCTAACCATAGAACTTACACCGAAGTTTATCAGCAAGATTACAAGCCTCCCACTTGGACTCCCCTGGAGCAAAGAAGAAAAAATCCATTGGGTCAAGTTGCCAAGAGCGCCTTCATAGCCTGGAAAATTTTTAGAAATATAGTAGAGGAAGATGAGGAGGAAACAGAAAAAGAGGAAAAGACCAAAACAGAGAAAGAAGAACTTGAAACATAGGAGGAAATCAAAACAGAAGATAAGAAAGAAGAACCTGAAATAGAGAAGAAAAAGACTAAAACAGAGAAGGCAGAATTTTATTGTACACATGAGCAAACTATATCAGAATCTTGGGATGATAGGAAGGACATGGACAAGAAGGAAGAATTTTATGGCACACATAAGCAAACCACATCACAAGCTTGCGATGATAGGGAGGCCACCAGGGCCATCAAGGATGAGGAGATGGATTAGTTGCTCAAAGGATGAGCAACACCTTCAGTAGGGGGGTGATGATAAACCCCAGAAATGGGTAATTATATGGACTCATTTAGCCTCATAACTCAGCTTAATCCACCATTCTCATTAGTTTATTGCATGTTTTTTATTATATTTATGCTAATAGAGTGAATTGGGTTAGTCATTATGCCAAAAAGTCTAATGTGTGCTTTATGTAGATTTTTGGTCAATTTTGAGACAAAATCAAAGGTTTAATGAGCATTTGGTAGCCAAATTCAAGGAAGAACAAGAGAGAGGATTTGTAGGAGTGTGTCCCCTTCATTTATGAACTCTTACTTCGAATTCTCTATAAATTTTGAATAATAAACACATATAGATTATCCTGATCATGTACTATTGTGGAATACATAAACAATACATAAGCTCCTCTATGTTGATCATCAATTTAGCAGCATCAATAACAATAAAACATCAATAGCATGCACACATTAACATAGTATGTAACCCGGGGAAAGCTTACAGTTGAAAACCCCACACTATTTGTATATTAATGATTGAGAACATGTAACATTATATAGTACAATACTCCTCACAAGTACTCAGTACTATATCCACCTGTTACACACAATATAGCTCAGATCTGATCTCCAAATCTCCTCCACTGCTTGCCTGCCTCCACTGCACAACACCTACTCAAGAATGAATGAGAATGGATTAACCAAACTCGTATTTACCTGTTGAGAATCACTCACCCTGGAAATCACGTGAGCACAGGCTATAATACTAGGCATATGCTAGGAAATACTCATTGGCATACTCAATCCCTTGATTGTGCAAATCCTCATGCACAACTATAGTCACAACTGATAGCAATCTCATCCTCTAACACCTATCCCTGTTGAACTGTACATACACTGACATGCAACTGAGTTAACTGATGTATTCTTTAGTTGCATTATGAGTTAATAATTAGTTTAACAACTCATCATTAGTCTATTTGCAGTTAGACTAATTACAACTAGTTTAACCAAGTTAAACTGAACACAACTCCATCAACTCCACAATCAACTCCACCAAACTCAACTGCTTGAGTTCTAACTGAAGTCATGCATGCAACAACTCAACTGACCCACAAAGAAAGCGCATTTCCTTCTGACAGTTGCATGTGCCACATATGTAGCTCAAATTGAAGTGCTCCAAGAGAATAAGATAAAGTTTATAGTCTAAATATTATTATGAGACAATAATATTTGACTTTTCTATTTTTGGCTACCAGTCTCAAAATAGACTTTGATCACTCCTGCTGTGATCCAAAAATAGACCTCACGCCATAATTTTCCTACGGGCCCACTTAGTGAAGGCGACTCCTTTCCACTAAGCTCCATCATCTTGTTGCAATATCAACATTCTCCATCAGAAACTCGGAGCACAAGCAGCCACATTGATGATTCCAAGGGGCAGCTGAGCAAGTCAAGTAGGACTGATGTTATCTTCAGTTCTAGGAAGCCGAGTTCCTTGATTTTAGGAGGATTGTTGGAGGTCCCCGTTTGTATAAATAAGAAGGCTTAGGGCCTCAGTTTTGTTAGTTAGATGTTAGCTATTGAACAGTCTATTTTCGCACTTTAGTGCAGCTCTGCATTCAACTCATTTTCGAGCTCTTTCGGTAGACAATTTGTGACATGACTATTATTTTTTGAGCAATGAAGATGAATCCATCTTTGAACCAACACTGATCTTTCTCAGGGGCTGTACCTCTTGGGTTTGGGCCCAACCCAAGTGCCCAATACCTCCTTCTTGTACTTATATGTGTTTTTCTTGCATTCATGAAATAATTTCTATTGTTTAGATTAAATCTTTCTTTGTTACTTAGGTTGTTTTTGATGATTAGATTAGTTGTTATAGTTTCAAGATTGATTAGATAGTTTGCTGTAGTAATAAAAGAAGACTCACAAAAAGGCCACCAATCAGGCCTTGATCTCCTTTATCCCTCTGTGGGACCATGAATTGAGACCAAGGCATTCTTGCTGCCACCAAAACACTGTTTTTACTTTCCAATGCAATTGCTAGTAGAGATTTTGAGTTGGAGAAATTAATTTTAGTTGCATTTACATGATTAGACCTATTCTTGTTCAATTTCCATGTATTTCTTGCATCATTCCCTGTCCATAACGTTATGTTCAGTACTTTTCTGGTTTTTAAGTCAAAATTAGGTTAAATTAGGTAAAACTTTGTTTTTTTAATTCTCCTTGAATCAGTTTTTAGAAGCAGGTTTGTAGCTCACTTGAATACCATCCCAACTTATCATCCTTTCATCACCCTACCTGCTCCAATCCATATCTCAAGGTTTTCTCCACTCATTTGCCACACTTTTCCCAAACAGCCCTAATTTCTACGTTTTTGTGCAAAATAACTTTCTTATCTTTTGAACAAATACAACCATCTCCTTCATGTTTGATCTTCATTGACAGAGTCCTAGACTCTCTAACACCCTCATCCAACCTTCATTTTCCTTTTCCCACCATTTTTCCTCCTCCAAACTTTCAAAAATCACTTTCGACCTGCTCCTGTAGAACTTCCTTTAGTTCCCCTGTAAACTTCCTGTAGAATTTCATGCGAGTGGTTTTTATAAGGTTGATTGCAATGGAAATCTCTAGAAGGATGGTAGGGACTCCTTAGGTCCTCTCCACACCTTCACCATCATCTGCAATAGCCAACTCCATCTCCCTTCGCCACCAAAGCTTTGCACAGTCAAATAGTTAAAACACAAGCATAATAATTCTGCATAAAATTGCTCAAAAGTACAAAAAGATGGTTCTTCCACATTTTCCTTCAGAGGTAGCTTAAGCACATGCATTTTACCTTGAAAATAGTCCATGGCATCCACTTTAGTAGTTTCAACTCTTTTTTCTAGCAAAAGTAGGGTTAGTGGGTAAAACTAGGGTTTGCTAGGGTTTGCATTTCCTTTTAGCTTTCATCTTCTTTCTGCAAGTAGAATAGCCTCCTTTGAGTTAGCTTTCTTCCATCACAGCTAAAAGCTTCTTCTGAGAACTCATAGAAGTTGGCTTAAGCTCCTAGTGGACTTGTGCCAGTTGATCAAGTGATAGCCTGCAGTAAGAGCTAGTACTTGTGCATACAACACCGTCGCTTCCAAGTTTGTAACGAACTACCGGGTTGATAAAAGTAAAGAAGGGAGCCCTAGGAGTTGCAACATTATTGCTGCAATATTGGAGCTCACCAACTAGTTTACCTTTTTTCCTATCCATGCCTCCTCTGGAATACTACCATCTAAGGAACTTGAAGGCCCTCTATTTATTAGATAAATAGCAGTATCTACAGCATCTGCCCAAAATTGTAAAGGCAATCCTACATGCAATCTCATGCACCTTGCATGCTTCATGATTGTCCTGTTCATCCTTTCTGACACACCATTTTCTTGTGCTGTTCCGGGACTGTCTTCTCTCTACGAATTCCATTCTCTGAATAGTGCTTATCAAATCTTTGTTGCAATATTCACCTCCATTGTCTAATCTGAGACACTTCAACCTTTTTCCTATCTCATTTTCAACCAAAGCTTTCCATTTCTTGAAAGTATCAAATACGTCAGATTTATTTCGAATACAATAAATCCAGGTTTTTCTGGTTGCATCATCAATAAAAGTAACATGATAACGAAAGCCACCAAGAGATGATACCTGAGCAGGTCCCCATACATCTGTATGCACAAGCTCTATTTTTTTTCTCTTCTTTTCTTTCCCAACTCTAAGGAATTTGACTCTCTTCTGTTTTCCATAAACACAATTCTCACAAAATTTTAAATCAACATGCTTCAAACCTGGCAACAAATTTCTTGAGTGAAGAAGATGCATCCCCTTCTCACTCATGTTCCCGAGCCTATGATGCCACAATGATGTATCTTCTCCTGTAGAGGTTAAAGCATTAATAGAATTAGAAATACCATTGCATAAATACAATGTACCAACCTTTCCTCCTTTCTCTTTTACCAGGGATCCTTTAGTGACCTTCCAAGTTTTATCTGTGAAAGTAGTTACGCAGCCTTCACCTCCCAACTTCCCTGTTGAAATCATTTTTTTCTTGAGATCTGGAACATTCCTTACCTCCTTCAATAGCCACTGATTTCCATTTATATGTTTTATGAAAACTATACCCATTCCAATGATTTTACAGGGTTTATCATCACCCAATCATACCTATCCAAAATCTCCTTGAACATAATCATAAAAATGTTTCCTACTAGGTGTGGCATGGAATTAGGCCCCTGAATCTACCACCCAGGCATCAATAATATTTTCTAATGAAAGAATCAAAGCATCTTGCAACACATCACTTGTTACATTCGCTTCATGATTATTTTCTTGCTGCGCATCTCCTTCTTTTCCCTTTTGAGACTTGCAGTCTTTCTTCACATGTCCTTTCTTCCCGCATTTCCAGCACACTATCCCCGATCTGGATTTGGATCTACCTTTTCTTGACTTGCTGTGATATCCAGGGCTCTTTCCTCTTTCCATTTTTCTTCCCCTAGTCTCTGCAGTCAAAGCATTACCTAATGTCTCACTGGAGATTTTCCGTCACATTTCCTCGCTAAGGATTGCACCGACAACATCATCAAACTTTAAACTACTAGATCCAAAGACAGAGTTACTAATGGCCATAACTAAACCATTCCAACTTTTTGGCAATGAACACAAAAATAAGAGAACCCTAACTTCATCATCAAAAGTTACCCCTACAGAACTTAACTGACTAGTAACTGTATTAAACTCATTTAAATGATCAGTAACAGATCCACCTTCTGACATCTTCATATTAAATAAACGCTTCATAAGAAATACCTTATTTGAGGTTGAGGGTTTTTCATATAGTTTGGCCAATGTCGACATTAAACACTATGTTTTCATTTCCTTTGAAATATTAAATGTTACCGATGTTGCTAGGCACAACTGTACTATTCCAAGTGCTTTTCTGTCGAGAATATCCCATTATGTGTTTGTCATACTCGTCGGCTTCTTTGTCTTTTCACTCAATGGTTGGTATAGATCTCTCTGGTACAAATAACCTTCCATGTGCATCTTCCATAGCTTTTCGACCCTAAACCTACCATCTTCCACCATTACTCCCACTGGAACCAAGAACCCTTCTTTCCTGCGAGTTTATCAGCCAAATAGACCTTCGACTCTAATACCAATTGTTAGAAAATTATATATTATAGATAAATGGAACACATAAAATATTGCAAAAATATAAACATAGAAAACGCATAAAACAAGAGAGACACAGATATACGTGGTTCACCCAGTTTGGGCTACGTCCACAGAGAAATAGCCAGTCCTTATTTTTATATTATCCAGCAAACTGAAGAGATACATCCTATAGTAGATCCACTGTAATTCCCTCTTCGCTCTCAATCTCCTCTCTCTTCCTCACTCAGAATACAAATATGCATAGACACAATACAATTCCCTCATATATAGTGCGGGGTTGCCTTCTAGGGAAAAAACCCCTAAATTAAAAATAACTTCTATTGTTAGATCTTCGCCTAATGAACGGCCCATATTGACTATGAAATTACAACATTTTACAAGGCAATTTTACATCTATTCTTAGCTTCGGGGGCACTGCCACCCCCCCTGGACCCCCCTACAGCGAATATTTTATGGGTGGCGTTGCCACCCCATTACGAACTGGGGTCCATTGCGGCGATACCTTTGAATACAGAAGATAATCAGGCTCCACACCCAATAGATTCTTATGTTCATATTGCTGCATATTGATGTTTTTATGGTTTCCTTATGTTGGCATATTATTGTTGTTGTTAGAGGTTGATTGGTGTGACATGTTTCTCTAATGTTGCTTGGTTATATATGCTGCTTGCTGCTATTGATATGAGAAGCATGGATGATTCTTGATGTGCATTAATTTTCATACGTGATAGTTGCTCCAGTATTTGTGCTTCAGTTCTTGCTACCTATTCAGATGGAGTTGTCCCTTTCTCATTGATTTCAAAGGGGGAGTGGTAGAGGAGATTGATCAAGAGTTTGTGTGTGGTTGCCATCAATGCCAAAGGGCCAGATTGTTGGCATTATGGTGTGCATGGATCCAGCCATATAATGTTTGCATTGGTTCATGATGACAATTAGCTCATGTTGGCATTGATGTCAACCTATGTAGTTTAGCTAACGTGTTGATGCCATTCATTGTAGCATGGTTGTATTGACATTGAGATTATTGTGTTGGAATTGATGTCTACTATATGATGTCACACTCTTGACGGTCATATGATGGAAATATGGTGTTAATGGAGGTAGAGGTTGTTGGAGATGCATATCTTCATGTGATGGAGATGATGGCACACTTGATGATCCAGATATTCATGGAGATGACTTGTTGTAGTATGATGGCATGATGATGATGATGATGATGTTGTAGAGGTGATACAAGTATGTTCATAGGTGTTGCACCTTGTGTAGGTGTTTAATGAGGCTCATCAATAGGTAAATTATATGGGTCTAAATGCCACTCTCCAGCTTATTAAAATCAACTTTTCTCACATTTCTTTGCATATTTTATTATATTTTGCTTAGTGAGAAGGATAAAGGGGATATTTTATTCCATATAGCATAATATGTATTAAATGAAGGAATTGGAGCAATTTTGAGCTAATTTAAGTGTAGGAACTTGAAGTAGACAAGCAAGATGGATTTTAGGAGATTTGGTCTCCCTCCTTAACTCCTCAATCACTAAAAGATTCCTCCACACAATCTCATCAGCTCGTAGTTATAGCAGCCAAGCCAACCGAGTTCATTGGTAGCAAGCAAGTGATAGTTGAATACAAGTCAATCTTGAGTTTGGGAGCCAATCCTCCCCAATTTTTAGGAAGACGTTGGTAGCTTCTTTTTGTATAAATAATAAGACCAAGGGCCTTATTAGGATTCAATTTTTTGTTGTACCCAAGAGGCAATTTTGAGCCACGACATTGTAACTATTAATATTGTGTTATTTTTGAAATTTTGATGATAATGGGAAGGTTCACCTTCATCTAGAACTGAGTTGACTTAGAGGGTTGAACCTCTTGGGTTAGGGCCCAACCCTAGCAGTAGAGGTTCCTCTTTTTGTACATGTATTCTTAGATTAAAATCATAGTTAGATGTTGAAGTTATTTTTTCTTTGTTTAA
Organism: Pinus taeda; assembly: GCA_000404065.3. NCBI lineage: Eukaryota > Viridiplantae > Streptophyta > Pinopsida > Pinales > Pinaceae > Pinus > Pinus taeda. The sequence goes on along the minus strand of APFE030377361.1, from coordinate 10,722 downwards.
TTTACAAGTATTTGAATGATTGTGTAGTTTTGCTTTCATTAATGAAGAAGAACATAAGTGGTACAATAGTGAAAGAGAATACTTCAGAAAAGTGTGACAGTGGCATCTTCCTCATCTCCCTCATGGTATCATGGTTTGAGGGCCCCCACTCTCACGACCCCAAAAACATATTCGTCTTTTGATCATTGCATAGCTTAGGGTTCTTATTGAATATATCATTGCTTATAATTGCTTAGAAGAAACTGCAGTTGTAATTTTGGGTTCTTGAGATTTTTGTAGTCTAGAAAGCATTTAATTTCATAGATATAGTCATTAGCCATCAATAAATCAATTTCCTCAAATTCAACTCATCTTTTCTTTATTTTTATGAAGTTGTGAATGAATGAAGAGAAGAACATGTGTTGTTGTAGGATTTGTTGATTTACAGGGAGAAACTCATTCCACCATCCTCATCTAAGTCTGCTCCACCTACTACCAAGGCCTACCAACCCCTAATCTGAATCTCTTTTTTATAGCAAAGTGGACAACCACCTTGAGCAAATCCAACCATCCTGAAGAGTTGGGTTCAGCCTTCGATAGTGTGAAACTCCCCTATACCTTATTCCACCATCAGACATATTCCCAACACTTCATTTCACCTTCCCTACCTTCCTATAGCCTTCAACCTATTTCCTATCGTAAACCAGGACATCCTGTAGTAACTACAAGAAACCCTATAGCAGCCTGTTTGAGCATGTTTTTAGCAGAAATGATAGTCTGATCCTAGGGTAGGCCCTCAACGTGACATTGATACCCCTCCATTCCATTTTGGACCATGTTTTCCATGCCTTTCTCCCCTGCCAAAGATTAGATTGTTTCACTTAGCATTTACATTTCTAAATTGAAGATCAAAAGACTCTTTTATGCAATTTTTAGCTAATACGTGCATACATCATTTATGGTAGTGTTAGGATAATTTCCATGCTTACTTAATCCAAATAGATAGATGATATAATGCAAGGCTATATTAGTTATCTTCTGTAAGTAATGTGTGTAAATTCTCAGCTAGATAATTTCATGTCATTCCATAGCAATTTCCCTTTAGCACTTTCATTTTCCTAAAATAGGAAGCATTTACTTTTTGCATTAAAGGTAGTTTTACATTCACTATCATTATTCAAACTCCTTATAGGCAATAGAAGACTAGTTTGAAAAACCCTAGTGGTCTATCACCCCAGTTGAAAAGTGACAAGAGTATATCGTTGCATCTATTGTGCATATAGCACTGTCACCTCCAAGTTTGTACAAACCTCGGGTTGATAAAGTAAAGTTGGTAGCCCTAGGATTTGCAGCATACTTGCTGCAATACTGGACCTCATCACTTTTTGGAACCATTGCGGGGGAGGTTTCTAAGTAGTCACAATTTTTTATTTCCTTTCTATTCTACATTTAGTAAGTAGTTGCAATTTTTTCTTTCCTTTCTATTCTACATTCAATAAGTTGTTGAAAATTATACTTTCCTTTTTATTTTACATTCAACAAGTAGTGTAATTTCTGATTTCTTTCCATTTTTCAAGTAACTCAGAGAAAGCCTAAAAAAATAAAAAAATCCCTTCATGCCTCGTAGGAGTAGAGAAAATTTAGGAAAAAAATTTCCAAATACTCCCACACCATCAGACATCCAACCTTCCCTCTTCTTTGGTGGATGCCAACTTCCCTCTCTGACTATAGGGGTGTTACAGATCCATTTGGGCACATCACTCCCATCATCCAGACCAGTGTTTTAGGGCTCATCAAACCCTAATTTCAGTTGCTACATGCCCTAAACAAGTCGACCTTTTGAATGCCTCCTTCCCAGATAGTTTCATGGCCTGAAGACATCGTGAAATGACCTCTAGAGGAACCAGCGCAAGTAGGCCCATGCAAGGGTGTGCTGCAGAGAAGTTAATTCCATGCCAGGGTTCTTTGTAGAGAAATTAGGCCCTCTTTGACCTACATTGGGCGAGTTTGAGCGAAATTCACATAGGGTTTGGGGAATATTCTTATCTTGTGGAGCCTTCTAGAAGATTCCCACACTTATCATCTCCTATGAGCTCGAAAATGGATGAGGAATGAGTTAAGATACATCCTATCCTCTCATTCCTTCCTCCATGGAACTAATTCTAAGTATGGAAGGCCATTCAATACCCTCATTGATGACAAAACCTCCTCCATCTTCCTATAAATTGAGCACTCATCTAAGTGATCAAGGGGCTAGACTTTGATGAATTGTAAGGAGATAATGTTAGTTTAAGAACTGAGACTATTGTAAGTGTCGTTATGCTGCCAGAATGTCATGCTTATGATGTGATGTGGACGGAACCAAAGCTGGAGGAGTGACTTCGAATCAGGCTTCATGGTTGTAATTCTTCCTTCTATTCAATAACGTATTTACACCTTTTTCCATATGCTTATCTTGATATGTGATGCTTATATGTGTGAATGTATCTGATTCCATTTACTTGTAATCAATAAATATTTTGCTTTGATTGGTTCTTTGTCTTCTGTTGATGTTTACAGGTACTTCTCAAGCGTGTTAAGTATGAGAAGGAGTGATATGACCGATACAAAGGAGACCAGAGGAAAGTGAAAGTAGGTCCTCTCATTCTCTTTGTCTTATCTATTGTTTATAGAATAGGTTAAAGTGCTTTAAACTATTTTTCTATATATGGCTACTTATCTAGGGAATTAGTATTTATTCGTAGATACCAAATTCTCCAAAACAAGGGGAGTTGGAGGACCCATTAGGTGAGCCACAAGAAATATTTGAAGAACCTATTGGGGTAGAAGAAGAAGAAACCATTCCATGCACCTACAACACGGCTACAAATAGAAATGAAGGTGCTTTCCCATCATGGAAACCAATGGAGATTCTTGGATGAAAAACATAAGCCCCTCTGCCCTTCCTCAATTTCATGGCTTGACCTCAGAAGATTCTGATACCTTTTTGTTTGAGTTTGTTGTCATCTGCAAAACCTGTGACTATACCTCATATGACCAGAAGTTGAAATTGTTCCCATCTACCCTTAAAGATGCAACCTTGTGCTGGTTCATCGGTTTACCTAGGGACAACATCACTACTTGGGCCCAAATGCAACAATCCTTCAATGATAAGTATCAGGACTACTGTAGGTCCAAGGATACCAAAGAAGAAATCTTTATAATGACCTTGGGACATGATGAATCCTTGGAATATTGTGAGGAAAGGTTCCAACTCAGCTACAAAAGGGCCAGATGTTCCCTCGATCCCGAATCACTCAAGTTGGTCCTTCTCAGAGGGATCAAGGAAAATATCCTAGAAACCTTAAACATGTTGTCTCGAGAGGGCATATACCAGCTATCATATGATGATATCAAAAAAGTTTTTAAAAACAATTATAGGGCAGCCATAAAGAAGGGTAGGGCTAGTCAAGCTTTAGCCACTTCATCCTCCTCCAACACATCCATCAAAAGTGAAATTGGGAACATGTTGGAGGACTTTAAGAGTGAAATGTTGCATAACCTTCTTTGAAAATGGACACCATGTAGATCAAGAGGAAGCAAGAGGGAGTATAAAGAGCCTTAGATGTCTTTTGCCATAGATGCATCAGGAGGCACCCTATAAATGAATGCCATTAAATCTGATAGAAACGTGCCCGGGTTGTGAGGAAACCCACTCCAAATAAGAGTTCCCTTACCTGCCTAGACTAAAAATTGTATATAAAGGAACTGAAGGTGTGACTGAACAACTCTACTATATCAATCAAAGGAAGCCTCAAGGACCTCAACCATACCAGTAGGGCATGCAAGGGGCACCCTATTCATATTATAACCCAATCAGAATTCATCCATTCCCCCTTGGTGTCCTCCTACTCACCCTTCATGTCCACACCTTCTCTCTGGTATTATGCACTTCAATACCATTCCCAACCTGCCAATCAACCATTTCAACTATATGCTCCTCCATAACCTCAGTGGAATACACCATCACAGGGGTGTAGGCCACCATTCAACCAACCTCCATCCTTACTGCCTCCACCACCATCTCAACCAAAACTCCTTCACTTTTCTCTACCTAAGAAACCTTAGATGCACACTCAGCCAAATCCAAACTTGAACAACAAGCAGGAACAACAGGCCTATAGTGGAGAGGCCTCCTACCCTACCTATGTTGTGGAAATTCAAGCAATCAACCTCAGGTATGGAAGGGTGCTTCCAAATAACCAACCTCCATCTCCACCTGAGGAGATTGAAGAGGAAAAGGAAGAGAGTGTTCCTCATGCCAATCCACCTCCTTTTCTTGAGAGACTAATCCATCCTAGCTAGCACACCCTAGAAGAGACTGGACTTCTAAGCGAATTAAAAAATTTGTGTGTTAAAATCCCACTCCTCCAAGCTACCAAGGTTGTCACCATTTACAATGAGTTAATCAAGGATAAATGCTTCAAACATCTTGGGAGGAGAAATAAATACACCCCTACTATTAATTTCATTGGACAATTGTCTGATTTAATGTTAGGGAGATTCATTTTCCTGCAGTATCGAGACCCTCGAAGTCCTGTGGTAGATGTGCACATTGATGGCATAATTGTCCCCCATACCATGATTGATCTTGGGGCTACCATCAATGTGATGACCAAGGATACAATGCTTAAGTTGAATCTCCAAGGATCATTAAGGAAGATCACCATATTCTTGCAGCTTGCAGACAGATACACAATAGCTCTTGAGGGAGTTATTGAGGATATGATGGTCTCTATTGTTTCTTGGTTCTCCAACCTAAGACCAAATTCAATGGTTATCCTCTCATACTTGGAAGGTCGTGGTTAACCACTATCGATGCTTATATAAGTTGCAGGGCTGGGAATATGACCATTAAAAATGGCCATTTGTCCAAACAATTGGTCTTGTACCCTCCGGCTCAACCATCTCTAGAGCATGACTTACCCTTATGGTTGGAAGAGGAGGAGGAAGACAAGGTATACCAGGTCACATCCTACCCAATTTTTACCCTAGATTCCATTATAAGATGGGGGAAACCTAATGAAGGCTACTTAATTGATTAAATCCTCTAGAATCTGCCCCCCAACACCATGTCTCTTGATGAGTTAGTAAACAAATTTGAAGATAACCCTTGGAATGATTTGTGCCTATTTGACTCAAGTCCTACCCATGTCAAAATGATATAATTTGGGCCAACTAAAACATTGAAAATCAACCCCTCTCTCTCTACACATAAGGAAAAGGAGTTATGTGACATGCTGTGAGAGAACCTAGATGCCTTTGCCTAGAGTTATAAGGAAATGAAGGGAGTGAACCCTTCTGTGTATACTCACCACATTTACATGAAGGAAGGTTACAAGTCAATGTGCCAACCTTAGAGGAGAATGAATCCAACCATCAAAGACATAGTCAAAGAAGAACTACAGAAGTTGTTGGATGTAGGGTTCATTTATCCCATCTTAGATAGTGAGTGGGTGTCTCCTCTATTTATGGTCCCAAAGAAGTAGGTAAAATGGAGGATCTATGTGGACTATAGAGAGTTAAACAAAGCCACTAAAAGAATACCATTTCACTCTACCTTTCATTGATCAAGTCTTGGATGGTCTTGCAAGAAAGAAGCTCTTCTCTTTCCTCGATGGATTCAGTGGTTATAATCAGATCCAAATCAGCCCAGAGGACTAGGATAAAACAACATTCACTTTTCCTTGTGGTGCCTTTTCTTATAAGGTCCTACCTTTTGGCTTATGTAATGCCCCTTCCACTTTTCAAAGGGCAGTCCTGAGCATCTTTACTGAGCTAGTCCATGACTCTGTAGAAATATATATGGATGACTTCACCCCCTATGGGGGTGAATTCTTGGAGGCTCTCTCCAACTTGGGGAAAGTACTGAAGAAATGAATTGAAATAAACCTATCTCTTAGCCCTGAGAAGTGTGAGTTCTTGATGAATGTAGGGAATTTTCTCGGTCACTCAATATCCCAGGAAGGACTATAAGTGGGCCCAAATAAAATTGTTGTCATTAAGAAGTTCCCTACTCCTCAGAAGTAGAGGGATGTCAGAAGTTTCTTGGGCTTAGATGGATACTATAGGAGATTCATAAAGAAATTCAAAAAAATAGACTCACCATTTTTTGGACTACTGGCCAAGGACTCTAAATTTTTCTAGTCAGAAAGCTGCCAAGAGGCCTTAGAAACCTTAAAGGACAAGCTGACCACTACACCCATACTCCGAGGCCCAAATTGGGCTCTTATTTTCCACATACATGTTGATGCCTCTGACAAAGCTATAGGATAAGCTCTAGGCCAGATAGATGACAAGTTTCCTTATGCCATTTACTTAATTAGCAAAAATATGTCAAAGGTTGAGTTGAACTATACTGTAACTAAAAAAGAGCTCCTAGTCGTTGTCCATTCCTTGAACAAATTTAGAAACTACATTACTGGTTACCATACCTTTGTACATATTGACCATGCTGCTATTAAATATTTGATGAACAAGCCCGATGCGAATGTCAGAGGTATTATATGGTTTCTTTTATTACAACAGTTTGATCTAACTATCATTAATAAGCCTGGTAGAGAAAATGTAGTTGCAGATTTTTTGTTTAGACTTGCTTTGCCTACAGGTGAGAAAGGAATGGTTGATGTTGAGATGACATATGAGAATTTATTTGATATATCATTTCTCTCTCCATGGTTTGCTGACATAGCCAACTACCTAGTGGCTACACAGTTCCCTCCAAATCTATCCTCCAAGGAAAAAAGAAGAATCGTAAGAAAGAGTGCCCCATTCACTTGGATTTGGGGAAATCTCTTCAAGCTAGGCCCAATTCAAATTTTGAGTAGATGCATCAGGGAGGAGGAAGTCTTTGACATCCTTTTGGCCTTTCACAATGGGCCTTGTGGCGGTCACTTTGCAGCTAAGAGGACAACCTTCAAGGTACTGCAAGCTGGCTACTACTAGCCCACTCTCCACCAAGATGCTAGAAGATACACCAATCAGTGCGATCAGTGCCAAAGAATGGGGAAACCTACTCCCAAGGATGAAATTCCTTTGCAACCTCAAGCGACTCTTGAGCCATTTGACAAGTGGGGCATGGACTTCATTGGGCCCATTGATCCACCATCAGGGTAGAAAAAGTACATAATTATATGGACTAATTATTTGACAAAGTGGGCTGAGGCCAAGGCTGTCAAGGTAGAAATAGAAGAAAAAGTGGTTGAGTTCTTAAGGGAGAATGTATTCTACAAGTTTGGGTACCCTAGAGAGCTAATTATTGATCAAGGAACTCAATTCACATCACACCAAATTGAGAATTTGTTGAGGCAGCATAAGATCAAACATAGGAAGTCAAATTTTTATCATCCTTAGGCCAATGGGTAAGTAGAGGTTACTAACAGAGCATTGGAAGGCATTCTCACCAAGGTTGTGAGCAGCAACAAAAAATATTGGGTTGACAAACTAGTGGAGGTCACTTCGGCCTATAATACAACCTGGAAGACAACCACTGGCTTCACCCCTTATGACTTGGTGTTATAGACATATTTGGGAACTTCAACCCCAAGCTTATATGCCGATAAGCTAGGGCTCATAAACCCCTAAAAGATTTGTTTCATACCCTAAAATAACATAGTCACCTGATTACATCATTCCCCAAAAGTTCCGTTGAGAAACCATCCAAAAATTGCCTAAACTGAACCATACTGACTGCCCCACTAGTAAAGTGCGATGCATACTGAGTGTTACACTGCCAGGGTGTGATACATTCTATTTGGGACTTCTATAGGGTGCGATGGGTGAGGATGGACAAATATCCAAGACAATTTGCTAGGTGGTTGCTCATGGAATCTTCTAGAAACTTCTCCTGTGCCACTTGCCTCTCTAAATTCGCCCAGGGATGAGTTAGAGATCCAAGAAATCTCCAAGTGGAACCAATTGTAACAAGTGGAATGACACTAATCAAACCCCAGAGATGACTCACACCCTTGCACACATCTATAAATGGATCCCTCATCTAAGAGATCCAGGGGGCTGGAATATTGTGAATTGCAAGGAAGTGTTGATAGTTTGTATTTGAGGAAAGAGCATTGTATTGTTGGTGTGATCTTGCTATTTCATAAGGTGAAGAGGGATTGAAGCTAGGAGGATGATGTTAGATCAGACAACTGGGTTGTAATTCTCACTTCTATTAATAAAGTTCTTCAAGTTTTCTTCCATATGATTGTGCAATTGTGAATGTTATCATTTGTGAATGCTATCATTTGTTCATTATATATCTGATTCTGTAATGTTTTTGTTGTAATGGATCACAATGCTTTGACGGTTCTTTGTTATTGTACTTGTGTAGGTACTCTCCAAGTGGGTTAAGTATGGGGAGGAGTTGCAAGCTCTGTCAAGGGGGAGAGAGATCAAGCAAGGGATTAAGCAGAAGTTCTAGGTTGGTTCCATTATCTTTCTCTTATCTATTACACATAGAAGAAATCGTTGAATTGCTTTAAACTATTGTTTCTAGGGTAGCTGCCAAACCTAGAGGGCTAGTCGTTCGACAAGACACTAGTTTTCCCAGAAACAAATTGACAACTCCGTTGGGGATGAATAGATGTTTGTTTGTTTTATAAACTATAGATAGAGCCTGAAGTCATCTAGATAGCCTTCGAACTACTCTTGCTTTGCAATTGCATAGTAGATGAATGTTGCTTCAGTTAATCTCTGGTTTAGTTTATGAATTAAACTTTTGAATTGCAAGCACATCTAGATGCCCTTTCGGTAGCTCAGTAACCTCTCAAGACATTCATTCATAGTTTGCTCTGTACTGTTCATCAAAACCCACCTTAACTCATTGAAAACAGCTGCACATCTAAGCCAAAACCCATTTCAGTTGCGCTCCCTAGACCATCGCACTGTCTCCCACTATGATTTAGTATGCATAGCACCTCCCAAGTGCAGTAAGTGCGATGCATCTCAATTTCTATGAAGCCCAGGTGTGATGACTGAGTGAAATCTTTTTCCATTCTAGAAATTGAGGGTTTTGACCTTGTTTTCAGTTTTGTTTGGTTGTTTTGCTGCTTATGAACAATGCCTCCTTACTAAATCCTACTTGCGTCACATAGATCAGCCTCCATTAGATTAGGATTAGTGAATGTTTTTGTGTATTTTTTCATCATTTACAATCCTTTATCGAAAAGTTGTTTAGATCGATTTGTCGCTTTGGTACAAAAAGTGACGTAATTGTCGTTTTGTGTCAAAAAGAGAAGTGTCATGGATTCTTCCTTCCCTTGATAATCGATTGAAATTTTCTTCATGTATTTGATTTGATTTGTTTATATTCAAATTGTCAAAATCATTTTTATTCAAAATTGAAAAGTGTCATTCAGTCTTCCTTTCTTTTTTGAAGAAAAAATTGTCGAAAATGTCATTTTGAAAGAAATATTTCAGATCTTTGCTGCATTTAGTTTTCCTTTTTGGCATTTCTCACATTAAGGAGAATGAAAAAAATACATGCATTTGCATTTGAAATTTTTGGTTTGTGTGCGAAAAAATGATTTAGGAAAATGCACTAATGTGTGCTCTTTTCTCTTTGTTGAAAGAATTGTAATCTTCTTTCCCTAGTAGCTAGGATTTTCATTGATCAAAATAAACAAAGATTGTTTATCGTTGTAGATTGTATTTTAGGAATTTCAAGTCATCATCATGTGTTGAACCATTGAAAGGAAAAATTTAAACAAGATCAACTTTAAAATAAATTTCAATGAACATAAAAACGCTTTGGAACTTACCGCAACATATCTAGAGGTCTAGGCTAGAGACATGTTCCCACGTCGTTAAAACTAGTAACTATCATCCTCATTAAAGGTTGGGTGATTCATCCTCCTTGATATGACAAGTGCTAGCATGGACTTGTGCTCCCCGTACCATCGTGTATATATTGGGAGACCACAATAGGCTTAAATCCTTTATCCATAGGAAGTTGAGTCTGCCGCCTTATCGATCGCAATGCACTGAGCACAGCATTCGGGAAGATAGACTGTCGTACATAAGTCTTGGTAATTTCTCTTTAATTTATCACCAAGGTGCATATTGCAGTTTTGCAAATGGTTTGGTAATCCCTCTATCTAGATTTTCCAGAGTAGTCACTTTAGTTCCTTTTTGACTCTTTAAAAGAAAAGGTCCATCTGAGCACTTTTCCTTTCAGGCTTATTAAAAATCGAAGGAGACTAGAGTCATCTTTAGCTTTTTCTCGACTCTTAAAAACTGAAAAATCAAAGTCGTGTCCAAGCGTCTTTAAAATTAATTGAATTCGGAATAACATTCTGATCCGGATTTAAATAGGAACGCAACAAATTACAGAGATAACCATATACACAAATATGCAGCGGAAATAATACTTCATTTCATTAATGGAAAATACCGAAATATGCTTACAACCAGAATTGGAAATAAACCAGCTAGGACTATGGTAGCTTATCTCTTAGAAGAGATGTGCGGCTACATGTCTCTGAACTGTTCCGAACTTGTGTTACAATGAGGCTCGAAGGCCTATTTATTATTGAGAAACAATGGAAAACCCTTCACATTCCAAAACCGACCCTTAGAAGATGAAACGCCAAATTGTGGGCCCCGTTTTGGGTAAATTGGTACATCAATTTCCCGGGGTCGTAACTTGGCATACGATCTCCGTTTGACGCGTATGATAGCTCGTTAGAAAGATCTATCCGAGAACTA
>APFE030377354.1:0-15717 GCA_000404065.3 Pinus taeda | reverse complement strand
ATCATCCAAGAATTGTTCATTTATGTAATGTAAAGGAGGTTGCCCCCTCGAAGAGGCTGAATTATAAGGCGTGGATCTCTCTTTTCTATCTTTTTGTGAGCTGGTTTCATAACACATACATTAGGGGGAAATTGTTATCATGTGAAAATTGTACACTCATTTGTACGCATTATAAGACACTAAAATTCAATGATCAGCACATACAAAGGTTACATTTTCAGCTAGAAGCACCATGAAGACCAAAAATTAAAAGCTTTCCTAAGGTTCAAGTTAGAAAATTGAACCACGCAGGTGCACCATTACTAGAAATTAATAGTTGTGCAGTTATTTCTTCAATAGCCACGCGGTCGTGAAAAATCCAGTCAACACCTCAGGTCGTGAACTTGCTTGAGCAACACTCCAAACATTGACATGATGGGTTGACAAATTGCCTTGATCCCAAAGAAGCCTTAAAGGCAAGGAGATGGTAGCTCTCATCTCATTTATGAGGTGAACCACCACATTAATAAGCCAAGGAGAAGAGGAGTGTCCAAGAAACTCTATAAATACAAGTTCAAAGAAAGCTAAAAAACAAGAAGAAGTAAAGCATTGTTATTTTGTTAAACTTTCTCCCTAGCAATCAAGCATTTCATTGAGAAGAGGATTTCATCATTGAGAGTGTTAAATACTTCTTTGAGAGAGAGAAGAAGCTTGAAAGGAGATTAAGAAAGGAACTTCCTTGTTGAAGATTTTTTAGCACCATTGCTCAAACAATTCTCTCCAAGTGTTTTGGATTCATCTATTTTAATTCTACTTTCAACAGTCAATAAAGGGGACCCTTTTCCTAACCTTTGTTGAGGTGCTTGCTTCATTAAGAATTATTTTATGTATCACCTAGTTTAGTTTTTAGTTTATGTTTATTTATGTATTGTTTCTATTACTTTCAATGTTTTCTTTACTCATGTTTGTCCACTAACAATAACCAATTGCTAGTTTACTCCTTGTAGGTAACAACCAACTCCAAGGAAAGTGTATTTGGTACTCCATAGCAACAAACACACCATAATAAGATGGCGACTCCATTCTATTTTTCAGAGAGACCCCCGAGGGCATAAGCAGTTATCTTCATCAACCATCAGCATGTCAACCACGTCAATGCTGACTTGACAAGACCATTTCCTTTATGATTATAATTCTTAGACATAATCATCATAACGAGCATGGGATATGTTTGCCTCATATATACACTTTTGTATTAGTATTTTGGTTGAGCATGGTTCTCTCGAGTTTTGAGTCAAGGATTGTCCCTAATCATCTCTACATTAAATATCTCTATCTCTCAATATGTTAGCAATACTCTCAGTCGTATCAACAAAAACGTGATGTATTTCGGCCATACACTTGCTCCTAACCTCATACATCAGGTGGAAATTTTTATCATGTGAAAAGTGTACACTCATCTTTACGCATTATAAGACACTCAAATTCAGTGATCAACATATACAAAGGTTGCAATTTTAGCTGGAAGAACAATGAAGACCAAAAATTAAAATATTTCCTAAGGTTCAAGGTAAAAAATTGAGCCACGCAGGTGCACCATTATTGGAAATTAACAGGCGTGCATTTATCTCAGTGACAGACATGTGGTCACAAAAAATCCACTCATCACCTCGGGCTGCAAACTTATTTGGGCAACACTCCAAATATTGACATGATGGGCTAACAAATTTGAGCCTTTATCCCCAAGAAGCCTTAAAGGGAAGGAGATGGTAGCTCTCATCTCATTTATGAGGTGAACCACCACATTGATGAGCCAAGGAGAAGAGGAGTGTCCAAGAAATTCTATAAATACAAGTCCAAAGAAACCTAAAAAACAAGAAAAAGTAAAGCATTGTTATGTTGTCAAATTTGCTCCCTATCATTCAAGCATTTCATTGAGAAGAGGATTTCATCATTTAGAGTGTCTTAAATACATCTTTGAGAGAGAGAGGAAGCTTGCAAGGAGATTGAGAAAGGGACTTCCTTGTTGAAGATTTTTTAGCACCATTGCTCAAACAATTATGTCCAAGTGTTTTGGATTCATCTATTGTAATTCTTATACTTTTAGCAGTCAATAAAGGGCACTCTTTTCATAACCTGTGTTGATGTGTTTGCTTCATTAAGCATTATTTTATGTATCCCCTGGCGTAGTTTTTAGTTTATGTTTATTTATGCATTGTTTCCATTGATTTCAATGATTTGTTTACTCATGTTTTTCCACTAAAAACAACCAATTACGTTTTTACTCCTTGTAGGTAACAACCAACTCCAAGGAAGGTGTCTTTGGTACTCCATAGCAACAAACACACCATAACAGTGATTAATAATTATGTGAAAGAATTTTTGCAGAGGTGCCAATAACGAGAAAGTGCAAGTGCAGAAAACACTTTCAAATTTACGATTTAATAAGGTATATATGAGAAAACAGAGGCGGCAATAACAAAAAATGCAAGTTAGAAAAACACCCTCGAATAAGGATTTAGTAACGTATATACAAGAAAATGACTACCTGTGTGGAGAAAGTTATCCAAAAACACATTGAAAGCTTCCTTTGCACAATACAACTCATCTGCACTTCCGCACATATGCCTGATTATTTACAATTGAAATGTTATCAATAATTGTGCAAAGCTATTTATATTATTTTATTATTGGAAAACGAATACATCATTACCGAGAAAACACTATGAAAAAAAAATCAATTGTTTTTTACTTTATTTTATTATTGGAAAATGAATACATCATTATCGAGAAAACAACTAATAATTTTTATGTGAGAAATTAAACCTATTGTGCGAAAGAGGGAAACTTTGCCTATTGTGCATAACTTAGCTCATTGTGACGAGTTATTTATTTTATTTTATTATTGAAAAATGAATATGTTATTATTGTGTGAAACTTAGCTTATTGTGTGGAGTGTATAGCTTATTGTGCAAAATTTAGCTCATTGTGCGGAGCTTATAGCCTATTGTGTGGAACTTAGTTCATTGTCCAGAGCTTATAACCTATTGTACAGAACTTAGCTCATTATGCAGAGATATTCATTTTATTTTATTATTGAAAAACTTAACCCATTGCGTGGATAGCCTATTGTGCGGAATTTAACTCATTGTGTGGAGCTTATAGCCTATTGTGCGAAACTTAGTTCATTATTGTGTGAAACTTAGCTCATTGGGCGGAGCTTATAACCTATTGTATAGAACTTAGCTCATTGTGCGGAGCTTATAGCCTATTGTGCGGAACTTAGTTCATTGTCTAAAGTTTATAGCCTATTGTGCAGACCTTAATTCATCGTGTGGAGCTATTCATTTTATTTTATTATTGGAAAACAAATACATCAGTATCTTTATTATTGAAAACAAAGACATCATTACTGAGAAAACAACTAATAAATTTTGGGCAAAAAAATTTAGCCTATTGTGCAAAAGCGATAAACTTAGCCTATTGAGCGGAACTTAGCTCATTGTGTGGAGCTTATAGCCTATTGTGTGGAACTAATCTCATTGTGCAAAGATTATAGTTTATTGTGAAAAATTAGTTCATTGTGCGGAGCTATTTATTTTATTGTATAATTAGAAAATGAATACGTCATTACTGAGAAAACACTATAAAAAAATGCAGTAAAAGAAGAGACTATGTTGCATTGTAACTATTACCCTGGTTATATCCAGTTATATCCACTCTTTTGGTACATGGATCGTTAGCTCAAAGTCATTACTTCAATAAATTGTTATAGCTATAATGATTGCCCCATATACATTCTCGTACCTGATCCCTTTTGAGGTTTCTACAGGGGTGGATTATGTAAGGTCCTCAGGTGTGCGACGCAGTTGGGCGTCGGGCGACCCGGGCGCGTGCACGGGCAAACGCGGTTGTGACAGGTGGTCGTGGACGACGGTGCAACCGACCGATTATGCGAGCTGCGGTTGCGACAATTGCGACGATATGCGACGTTCCTTGGAGATGTGCATACACATTAGGAGGGAGTGTTGGAGTTTATACCCATGTTGGAGCGTATTGCGATGGGGTTGGCCGACATATGATGGAGGGCGAGGCCGACATGGTAAAGGCGTTCAAAGGGGTGTGCGCATAACGTTGTGGGGCGGTCGGCTGGGTAGCCACCCACACACTACAACACATATATATGTGTAGCGTTTGAGAGCGTTCAATCATCACATTCGACCTTGACATCTTTTCACAAGTGAGAGAAGCACAGGTCTAAGTGCGCATAAGGCAAGGAGGAAAGGCGCAGATCTTATGCGCCCGTTCTTGGGCGGTCGTGCACGAAGAAGCGTTGGACTTGTTGTGGACGAAGGTGCGGGTGAAGGTGCAACCGGTGGTCGGGTGAGGCGTGCACAGTGAACGTGTGTTGCCCGATTTGTGCGATGACTTGGCGTGGGTGTCTTGGAATCTCGGGTGAGCGCCCGCCCATCATGCAAGTGTGCATGAAGACTTGTTGGAGTGTTGGGTTGTGAACAGAGGTGTGTCTCGGTTGGAGGTGCCCGTGTGTGGCGACTTGGAGGTGCGCCCGAGTTGGGCAAACGACACGACGGTGCGACGAGGTGAACAAAGGATTGGTTATTCGTGCAGCGGCCGAGTGGAGGTGCCAATGAGATGGGCAACTGAGTTTGCCAACGTTGTGAAAATTTGGCTGTGTAAATTTTGGGTTTCCCAAGATTTAACTTGTGCATTGTAAAAGTGAATATTGTATAATATATTGATATCGAGCAGACTCATATTGCAGGGAGTTGCCCCTCCCTTTATACTGTTGTGCATTTCTCTTGTATAATGCTGTTGATAATGAATGTGTATGGGTGTTCATTGGTATAAAGGCACATTAATAATACTTGGTAACGAAAATAAAACTAAGTATGGATTGTTAAGGCATAGTCTACAATCGTAAGTATTGGTGAAAAGAAAATGGTTGGTAGTGCCGCACCTCGCCGGCACGGTTGAAAGACCACTGTAGGCTTGGGGGCGTGACAGTTGGTATCAGAGTTGTGAATAGGTTTGGGTGTTGAAGCATTGAAGCTGATACACAACTTGACGGTTGGTATCAGAGTAGGCTGATGACCGGGTTGATGAAGAAGTGACAGTGGAAGTAGGTACTTGCAGGTGAAGGAAGCTAGTTTCACATACAAGTGGAACAAGGGCCGGTTCATGGTTGCAGGGAACTTGGTGAAGCTGGTGAAGATTGGAACCGGGTGTCATAGAGTTGGGCAGGCGGTACTACATGCTGTTCATACGATTTCGGCACTTGTCAGGTGGGCAAGTGGGACTGCGTGTGGGCAGGTATACACAGTTTGGGCGTCTATAGACCAAACGAAGTGCGAACCGGGGAAGACGTGCGACAAGGCATGGCAGGTTTGGAAGAATGTGAAGGGAAGCTCTTTCTTACCTTATACAGGTTGAAGCGGATGAAAGAGGAGAATCCCCATATTCGAGAGAAGCTTGCAGTCTTGGAAAAGAATGTTGAAGATGAGCTTCTTCAACTTGGTTGGACAATGGAGCAAGATGAAGTTGCAGATTGGGAAAACAAGGAAGAGGAAGTCGTGATAGTTGAAGATGTTGCAGACATGATCATGATGGAGGATGAGCTTGAGATTGGTCAAGTTGGACCAGGATCGTGCAGTTTGCAGACATATATGGATGAGGGTACTCTCAAGGAGGAACCTCATGATGATGAAGTAAGTACTATTGATACTTGTGTTTCATTTGAGCATTTGGTAGATGGACCGTGTGCAGGGAAGGGCAAAGCCAGTTTGCTGATGCTAGGGAGCATCTTACCATGGATGTTTATGATGAGACCTTGTATGGAGAAGCAAGTATTGTTGACTGTTGCAGAACTTGTTGGGGTTGTTTGTGACCTTATGGTAGAAGATACAAAGGCCCATGACAACTGTGGAACTTGATGATCGTTGTGGAGGATTGGGTCATGCTTTAGTCACATTGGCTAAGTGCCCGGCATGACTCATGGATAGATTGAAGGGCACACTCTTGGGTGGACTTCTCATGGCCGAGACCAAGAGAAAGTCTTGGTGGACACTTTGGTGGAGGAGCCATGATGGAGAGACTCATATGATGATGATATGGTTGGGTGACCGAGTTCACTAAACCGAAGATTGCAGACTTGAATGAGGATGACCGATTGTTGTGATGGGTCTACTTGGTTGGACTACATGGCAACTTAGTCATGGACATCAGGTTGGAGACATGGAGCATGGTAGCCTTATGTAGGGACATTATGTGGGAGCACTTGTAGAGGTGTCACTTATGGGCATCCAATGAGGAGTGCCAAAGCAGGGATGTTGTGCAGGTGGATTTGCTGATGTGACATGGAGACTTATTACTTATGAGCCGATGGAGAGGTTGTGCACTCTTGTACAACAAGGCCACGGACTTGGATGGAGTTGTGAGCAGACTATGGGGCATTCTTACTACATGGAGAGCTGAAGCATCTTGCAGAGACCTTTGGGCCGAGACTTGTATGCTTGCTGAGATGTTGGTTGGGGATGGCTTATGGAGCTCATGATGACATGAGATTGTTGTGACTTTTGGGGACTTCATATATGGTGAACTTGGAGGATATGATGCATTGAGGAGCTGAGGTCAGAGACTTTGATGCAGGATGGGGTGCATACTTTCAAGTGCATTATGGGAGTGGCTTGGAAGAGTGACTTGATGTGGAGGATCGATATGAGACACTTTGGAGTGATGGAGTTACAATGATGATGATGCCTTGGTGGCAACACTTGGGCATGGGTTGAGCCGAGAACTCCTACTTTTGACACATGGGAGCTGATTGATCTATGATCATGGGCAGCACATGGATAGATGAGATAGGTGTATACTTGTTTCTATGGCAGACTTGAGGGATGACACATTGCAGATATGATGGAGGTTTCTTCATGGACTTGGATGTGGCACACTAAGAGTTGGAGTTTGATGAGATGGTCTCTTCATATTGAAGAGGCACACATATGGATGATGTTGGGATAGATGTGGCTGATTTCATATAGCACATTGACACCAAACATCATGGATGACATGTTGCAGATGAGATGAGGGCTACTTCATGGACCTGAGCGTGGTTTACTTATATGGATGGATTCTTGATCGAGTTGAGGATGTGACAGGGTGTTTTGAGAAATCACTGATGGTGGCATGAGGATGTGCATTCTCATGGTTTGAGCGTGATAGTTGGACTGATCACCTGACTAGTTTAAACATGGGGTCGCGAAGTGTACAGAGATGTGTTAGCATTGTGTTGGAGTATCATGGTAGCAGTTCACATGAGGAAAACACATGATGAGGTCGACACAATATGTTGCAGTGGACATGTAGCTTGAGATGGAGGGGCCAGCCTTCCACGATGGAGCAGCATGTGGAGATTGTGGCATGGTGGTTGATGATCATGGATTGAGATGACTTCCGATGTATGACATACCGATGGGTGTATACCTTGGTATGGTGATCTTGGTAACAGATGGTTGCCGAGGTGAGACATGGTGGAGATGGTAGTTATACATATGTTGTAGTGATAGTTGCAGTATATGGAGGAGTTGACATCATGGATGATCTTGGTGGATGGTTACCAGGATGGTATGTTGTCGAGGACGACAACGATTTCAGGTGGAGGAGGATGTAAGGTCCTCGAGTGTGCGACGCGGTTGGGCGTCGGGCGACCCAGACGCGTGCACGGGAAAATGTGGTTGTGATGGGCGGTTGTGCACGACGGTGCGACCGACCGGTTATGCGAGCTACGGTTGCGACAGTATGCGACGTTCCTTGGAGATGTGCGTACACATGAGGAGGGAGCGTTGGAGTTTATACCCATGTTGGAGCGCATTGCGATGGGGTTGGCCGACCTATGATGGAGGCCGAGGCCGACATGGTAAAGGCGTTCAAATGGGTGTGCGCATAGCGTTGTGGGGCGGTCGGCTGGGCAGCCACCCACACACTACAACGCATATATATATAATATATTATAATTATAATATATATATATATATATATATATATTATATATATATATATATATATATGTAGCATTTGAGAGCGTTCAATCATCACATTCGACCTTGACATCTTCGCACAAGTGAGAGGAGCGCAGGTCTAAGTGCGAATAAGGCAAGGAGGAAAGGCGCAGATCTTATGCGCCCGTTCTTGGGCGGTCATGCACGAAGAAGCGTTGGACTTGTTGTGGGCGAAGGTGCGGGCGAAGGTGCGACTGGTGGTCGGGTGAGGCGTGCACAGTGAATGTGTGGCGCCCGATTTGTGTGACGACTTGGCGTGGGTGTCTTGGCGACTCGGGTGAGCGCCCGCCCATCGTGCAAGTGTGAACGAAGACTTGTTGGAGTGTTGGGTTGTGAACAGAGGTGTGTCTCGGTTGGAGGCGCCTGTGTATGGTGACTTGGAGGTGCGCCCAAGTTGGGAAAACAACACGCCAGTGCGACGAGGTGAACGAAGGATTGGTTAGTCGTGCGGCGACCGTGTGGAGGTGCCGACGAGCTGGGCAACCGAGTTTGCCGATGTTGTGAAAATTTGGCTAAGTGTAAATTTGGGGTTTCCCAAGATTTAACTTATGCATTGTAAAAGTGAAGATTGTATAATATATTGATATCGGGCAGACTCATATTGCAGGGAGTTGCCCCTCCCTTTATACTGTTGTGCATTTCTCTTGTATAATGTTGTTGATAATAATGTGTATGTGTGTTCATTGGTATAAAGGCACATTAATAATACTTGGTAACGAAAATAAAACTAAGTATGGATTGTTAAGGCGTAGTCTACAATCATAAGTATTGGTGAAAAGAAAACGATTGGTAATGCCGCACCTCGCCGGCACGGTTGAAAGACCATCGTAGGCTTGGGAGCGTGACAGATTAGATTGGACTCGCTTAGAAGCTTCAAATTCAATGGCCTTTGCGCATTTGGTTTGGAAATTGATTGCTAAACTTACACAGTTTGTTGTTTTCGAGAATATTTCGACTCTGAATAAAAGAGTCAAAATTGTTGATTTCGAGAATATTTCAAATCTGAATAAAAAAGTCGCAATAGATATATGCAATACTCCAAAGTAATAACTCAAATGATTACTAGTAAATTATTTACTTCATTACATTGAACTTTCTGTTTAGGTGAGTTCCATACACATTATAAATTAAACTAGATAATGTAAAGCACGGTTTGGAAGGAAGGTGTCGCATAAAATAGTAATTAAAAGATTAAATTAAATCGTATGTGATTTGTACTTTTCTCAATTCTCTAAGTCTTATACTTATCATCATTTATGATAATTACCCAATTTAGGTTCTAACTTCTTATGGGGTGTAGCTTATAGTTCATTCAGTGCTCTACTTTGTTTTCTTTAAAAATTATTAGTATATTCTATTTTAGTGGGTTAATTCTACTTTATTAATTTTGAGAAATTTAATTAGCTGGACTTTATTTTTTCTAATATTACTAGATTTGCTTTGCTTTTCTATGGTTAATCTTTACTCTATTAACATATTGTTATTATTGCGCGTTTACAAAAGTTTTATTGGGAAATCATAAATATCTTTTTGTCTTGATATTCTTAATATTCATCCATTCTTTTATTCTCAACGTTTAAAAATTTAGAACAATAAATCTTATGATTATGTACTACTCAGAAGCAATTTCTCACTTACATTATTTGCAGACTTCTCATTTAATAATGCTTCTCTTATATTACTGTATCCTTAATGCATCACTTCCTATAATTTATACAATTCTTTGATTTTATCCTTAAGTTGCTCGGTTAATTTTGAGGAGTTGTTAATTTTCAGGGGTTTAATTTATTCGACTTTGTTTTGCTTAATTTTTTTTGGTTTGCTATGGTGATTTCACTTTATTTTATTACAAGTTGTTTGGTTATAATGAATTTATACAAGTTTTTTTAAGAGTGTTTGCGGATAGATTTATTCAATTTTTGATATTTTTATTTTATTTTATTTTAAAATAAAACATATAGATGATTGGAACGCTGTAATAATTTATTAATATAATTAATCAAAAAAATTATTAAGAAAATTATTATTATACATATTTATAATTCCTATTACATAATCTTAATTTAATTAATTAATTTTAAAAAAATTACTTAGGAGTATTTTCACTTTTGGTGATTTGTGTTCAATTAATTTTCTTTCCTCTCCTCCACTACAGTAGTGCACATGGACGAATCATCGTGTTCGACTAAGCTTAGTGATGGAATTTTTCAATTCTGGTCAGTTTTGATTCAAATAAATTATAAATTTTGACATATTTGTTGATTACGCCTATTAATATGTATTATGTAATATTCAAAGATACTTTGGTTTGATAATATAGAGAATATCAGTCTGATTATGAATGTTCTCTAAATTATTTTTTATTATAGAAAAATGTATAGTTAAAAGGTAGTGAAAACAAAAGTTTTGTTTTTTTTTATTATAGAAAAATGTATAGTTAAAATTTGAAAACAAAAATTATCATTCATCGGTAAAAATTAAAATACTATTTCTAAATAAAATAATAAACATAAAAGTTCAAATAAATATTATCGATTTTCTAGGACATACCCAAAAAAAATGAAATCCGAGGCAGCGAGTAAGCAAGCGGAATATCACTTCGAAATTCGTGGGCAGGGGAACATCACATAATTAAAATGTGTTAATAAAAAAAAATATTTTAATTAAAATTTATAATTATTGAAAAATATCAATTATAAATTTTTGAATCATTTTTTAGCTAGAATTTTTTACGATTTTTATTCAATTTTTAAAATAAAATTTTAATATAAATGGAGTTAAATTTAATTTTCCAATTATTATAAATCAGAATTTTATATAAATATTATTAAAATTTTAACATTATATATTTTTAATTAATGTTAAGTATAATTATTTATATATTGTTTAATTAATTGTAAATATAATTTATTGTAAAAATCATTTCACAAGTAACTTTTTCCATATTCTATACATTTAACTTTTCATTTATGTACAAAATGTTGTATTTTAATTAAACAAAAATATTAAAAATAAACTGATATATATTTGAAAATTATTTATGGTTTAAAATGATTATAGGTATGAATTTGGAATATTTGTATTAATTATTTATGTGAACGTGAAAGAATAATATTAACTTATAGAGAATGGAAATAATGGATAAAATAAAAGAAATATGATGATGATGAAAGTTCTTAAAGATCAATGTTATTTATTGAACTTGAAGAAAATAAGAAATTGATAGCTACTCTTTAATATTATATTTTTATAATCAAAATGAAGAGAAAGAAGTGTTCCTACATCACTATAGATTCATTGACTTAACAAGTCAAGAAGGTTGGTGGTGTAGCAAATGTTTTGGAAATGACAACTCATGTTAGTAAGAGTCGGGCAACTGAAGAGGAAGAGGAAGTGTTTTTCATTTTCAACCCTCTTAGTTTTACAAAGGTGACAAATTCCTTTGTCCCAAGGTATTTTGGGAATAGACAAATGTTCCATTTCACTTCAGAGTCCATGAGAATTAGTTCTTATCTTTGCAATGTTCATTTTCTTGTTAGCACTAATAAGGAAAGAAAGATAATTTTGGTTAGCAAGAGTAGGGTTCATCACCTCCTTATAATACCTTAGCTTCTTTTTTCCCTCTAGCTCCTTATCATCCCACATCTTTAAATTTGGAGGTAATAGTGTCTTTAATAGTATCCTTATTCTTAAAAATGATCTCCTCCTTTATCCCCCAATGGTCGAGTCAAGATTGGGTATCCTTATGCCATCTTCACTTGAGTAAAAGGTAAGGGTTTTAGCTATAGTTTTAAAATTATTATTGGTTAATTTTATAAATTTAGATATAATTTTGATTTACTGTTTTCTTAACTTTTAAAATTAAAATTTTTCTAAAGATATGTTAGTAAAATATAATTTAATTATTATGAAGAAAAAAATTATTTAAATATTTAAAATAAGTATTTGTTATATTGTTAAATTAGAATTTATATATCTTCCTAATTATGATTTATTTTATGAACATGTTTTGGCCATAATCACATCAAAATCTATTTGTCTACTAGTTTTGAACGAGCGAGTGTGGTTCATCGTCAGGACAAAATGAAGAACCACATCATGGCAACAAGTTAAATAGAGAGATGAAGAACCAGATCATGGAAACAAGTTAAATAGAGAGAGTCGTCATTCAAACCACTCAGAGCTACTTTTGACCAAATGAAACGACTACAATGCCCTGGACAAACCAGCAAGTGTGGTTCATCATCAGGACAAAATGAAGAACCACAATTAAATAGAGAGATGAAGAACCAGATCATGAAAACAAGTTAAATGAAATGAAATGATTACAATAGACTGGACCTCAACTACAACCAACTTAACCAAAAACTAGGGGAAAGGTTGATAAAAAATTAATTCATTAACTAATTAGTTAATTGTTAGATTTAGTCATTAAAACTAAATATATATCCTAGATAATTGTTAAGGGACCCTATGAATTCTACAAATAAACTTATATTAGTATATGAATGAAAGTTTATTAATTAGATAATCCAATAGTTAATAAATTTGTTAATTTGTTGTTAATTAATTTATTTACTATATTATGTAAAATATAACTATATCACTTATTAATTTAAAAAAATTATATAATTTATTAATTACTAGTTTTAAATATATTTATTTCTACTGAATTATAAGTTTATATATTCAGGGTTAAATGTAAATGCTTTATTAATTAGGATTAAATATTAATGGTTTACTAATATTATTTAGTTAATATATATAAAAAAATTCTTTATCCAAAAGAATTAACTAATTAAAAAAATCCATAAAAAGAATTAAATTAGGGAAAAAATAGTTAACATAATTAAAATATATTAGATAAGCTTATATTTTCTTATTAATTTATTAAAAACATAACTAAAAATGATATTATTACTAGGATAAATAGAAATATAAACCTAAAAAGATATTATTCTTAGCAGGAACCAAAGAAAAACTATAAATAAATAGAATAAATAGAGAAAAATGAATAAAAATATAAAAAATAAAAAATATGGTTATATTGTTTTTAAAATTTAATATAATTATAATTAATTATATTATTATGAATTATAAAAAAATATACACATTTAATTTTTTCATATTCTTGAGTAAGAAACTTAGAATGGATAGTGATGTGAAGGTTATGGTGATGAGTGAATTGTTAAGGCATTTTGTGATATGAAGGTAACTAATTTAGAACTCTCTAGGATAAAAACTAGCTTTGTCCCATATGATTTTGATGACTTAGATGTTTCTAGGCCACTCTTTATCAAGCCAAATATTAAGTGCATAGTCATCTCCGGACTCACAAAACTTAACAAACAAACAAACAAACAAACAAAAAAAAAAAAAAAATCAGATATATTACATTTAAAATTTATTTTATAAAATATTGTCTTTAAAAAAAACACACATAATATTTGAAAAATATGTATTGCTTAATAATACATATCTAATAAATTTAAAAACATTATATAACAAATATTCATAAATCAAGCTCGTCTTCATACCCTTCCTCGGAACTTAGTATGGTCCATCTAAAAAATAATTCACCAAATTTCCATATATATATATATATTATATGATATATATATATAGTATATATATATATTATATATATATATATTCACTTATTTCAAGAGTGAAAGATTAAATTTCTATATTTAAAAAAAATACATTTTTAATAACTCCTCAATATTTTCTTAAGTTCTTTACATTTATCTCGATTTATATACCAATAATAAATAATAACAAAACAACAAGTCCTCATATTTCTTTCCCACAACTATATACCAATAATAAAGAATAACAAGACAACAAGTCCTCATATTTCTTTCCCACAACTCCTATTTTTTTCTCACTAATCTCACACATTTGTTTTTAAATTCAATTTCTTCTGCCCATTGTCCCCATGCAAATAAATCCATAGGGAGTACGAACGTTTAGGTTCCTTACACACTGGACTAAAAGGATATGAATGAATTGTTACTAATAACATTATTTTTGTTGAGATTTTTCTGTTTGAAGTCAAATAGGCAAAAATCTTTGAAGGATGACAACAATAGGGAGTCAGTTCCTAGATTAGCTCCAGGTTGTTGGGAGTGAGTTAATGCCTCCTATATTTGATGTGAGGGAGTTAGGAGGCTGTTAGATTCTCTATGCTATATAACAGGCAATCATTCGAATGATTTGCTAAGAGAGTGTGAGGATTTCTTGATGTAATCTCCAATTTTTTTAATATATTCCTGATGCCTATGTTTGGTGGACGTAGTCCATATTGGTTGGGTGAACCACGTTAAATATTGTGTTTATGTGCTTGATTGAATGATGTGCTAATTTTATTTAATTGCTATGCACCTAATCCAACAATTGGTATCAGAGCACTGTTGGATCAAGTCCCGGAGTGCTGAAGGTGCTGCGCTAACGCGAGGAGGGGTGCGGACTGAGCTGCTGGTGCGTTTTACTGTTCGTGGTGAGGAGCAGCCGCTGAGGTGAATGTTGGTGCGTTTGTTGGGCAGCCCTGGCGTGGTGAGGAGCAGCACACTGATATACCTGGTGCGTGAACCTGCTAATTGATTGCTGCCTGCCTGCGTGCATACCTAGTATTTAAATTTCTGGTGCATGGTATTTTAATTGTTGTTTTTATTGCTGTGGAGCGCTTGCTATGGAAACAAGTTAGTCTGAATTGTTGTGGAAGCGTTTTTCTAGATCAACTTTCGTGTGAAGCATTTTACAGTCAATGTTGTCTTCTTGCATGATTTTGATGTGATATAAAGGCGAGATATTCGCTTTCTACCTCTCGTTTGATATGCTTTGACTGATCGTGAGAGTGGATGCATTAAAACATTATACTGTCCACTTGAATCATTGAAAATTGACAGTTTGGAAAAGTTGAGAGACGTTATGTATGACGTAATTCCTTACAACAGCAGTTTTGAGTAGTTGAATGGTCGACCAAAACAGCCACGGTATTATGTGTTCGCTGGTGTTGAATATATATATTTTTAACCAAATCGAGTATTGGTTATATTAAAGTGAAGTTGCCGATAGTGAATAATAGCATTACAATTTTATAATTTCGAACCTTTAATGTTCAAAAATGGCAAAGTACAGCCTTTCTGATCTGCAATTGATCGAAAGTGATAGAGGGTTCAATATGACAGCCATGGTGTGTTTCTTTGAGATCACGAGCCTATTTTTTTAAAATCGTTGGTGCATGTGTATAACCAAGAGTCTGCTGTAAAGTTTTGTTTCAAAACCGATGTGACCCGATCAAACATGAAATAAAATAACCATTGTCAAATTGGTTGTTGAGGAAGGGTTTGAGTAGCACATTAATTGTTTTAATAAATTATTGGAAAAAAGGGCAGTTTGTTTTAAAGGCAGAAGTACAGAGACATAGGCAGAAAAAAAAATTTGTGTGAAGGAAGATATTTTTTGTTTTAAAGGCATAGGCAATTTTTTTTTTTAAATTGTTGGTATTTAAAACGTTGATATTGGAGATTATTGAGCTTTTTTTATACAAAATGGCGAAAACTCAAAGTGCCCGGTTTGAAATTGAGAAATTTAATGGCAAGAATAATTTCGAGATCTGGAAGGTGAAAATGCATGACTTGCTTGTCCAACAAGGCGTGGT
>APFE030377352.1:0-13073 GCA_000404065.3 Pinus taeda | reverse complement strand
ACCTCCAAGTAATGACCAAAGGAAATCAAATTAAGAATTTCTCAAAAAAGAGACTCAAAACTAGTCAAACAAGACTCCAACACACTCAAGCAGTCGAGAAAATGTATCCAAAAACAAAGACCAAGCTTAGGAGGCTTAAAACCAAGCAAACTTTAACAGTTCCCAGGCCTGGCACGACTGTCAGGCTGCAACTAGCACCTTTTAAGGATTGGCGTGGGTTGTCAATGAGCAACTAGCGCCAATTGGCGTGACTATAATGCTATAAAAGTGTGCCAGACATGTTTTCAATGCAAAAATAAAAAACAAGCAATCCAAAGCTAGGCCAACAATAACCAGGTACACCAAGGGACGAGAAACAGCAAAAGAAATCAACCCAGAAGGCTAACCAAGTAGGTCAAAACCAAGAAACAACCAAAAAGGCAAGACAAGCTCTCCAACAGAGTCGCCAATTTGTTGAGGAGGTAAATCCCCTCTACGGACAGAGGCGATCCCTACTAGCCCAGATGGGGTCTAGCAAAAATCATACAACGCTACCACGCAAGTTCCTAATTACAAATTAAGGACCAATGATGAGGGCCTACCTGGATTCCAATGCTAGTGCTTGTAGAAGAGTTGACGCTCTCGTTCCTTTGCTTCAGCAGATCATGATCCCGACAATCTCCGTGAATAGACACCTGCACATACAAAGAACAACACAAACACAAGCATAAAATCCAATAGATGCAACTATATATCAGTCAGAAAGGAATATAACTCATCATCATTACAAAGAACAATAAGAGTGGAACCATAACAATAGTCATTTATTAATGATAAACAAAGAAGAATACAACCATAGTTCTGACGTCAAATCCTCCTTTAGCTGGGTGATCAGCAGCACATATATTGCAAACCTTTGTTGGGAATAGGACAAGCTTCTCTCTCCTTGGTTATGGGACAAGAATCTCCTTACTTAGATTTGGCCTTATGGGAATGAAGAAGGCTCTTGCAACATGAAGCTCTTGGTAACTTGACAATTCTCAATCTCTGGAACTAGGAACTAGCTTGCCAAGGAAAATGGACAAGATTTTATAGATGGAGGAGGGGGAGTTGGGATCATCCACAATATTCATGGGATTGTCTTTATCACTAAAGAAGCTTCCATGAGAGGTGGCAAACCACTTCCTCTCTATGGAGATCCGAAGAAAACACCACCCAACTCAAGATAGATTAAGTCCAGGAGTTGGTTAGGATGAATCTTTCGCTGTTTGTTTGTTAAAAAACACCACTTATTATGGTTGGCGTGAGTGCGACTCTGTGACAGAGCACCAACTGGCACACCCTCTTTAGAGGATTTCCCCCATTGGCACAGTGGTACACTGTGAAACCACGACAATGGAAAAAGGGTTGTTTTTATGGGTTTTTTGCAGGAGATGTCTTCAGGGCAAATGAAGCTCATGTCTAGGGAAATGTAATGCAAGTGTTTGTAGGTCATGTCACTTCTCGTAGGTCCCAGAATGAGTCGTCCAAGATATGGGAGAAGGGGTAACAGGGACGGTGACAAATTGCCGTGTAACACTATTTCTTCTGATGGTTTGATGTGTTGAATGGTTTGTACTAGATTGGACATTTACATGCAATGGGAGTTTTATGTAGGCATATGTAAAATCTAAGAAAGGAGCATTGCAAATTGTAAAGGGGGTGTTCAAGCATTTGTCTAACACCATGGTTGATGGACTTTTCTAGCAAGAAATATTTGGAGCATACAAAATGTTGGACTTACATGGCTTTTTTTGATGTAGATTGGGTTGGATATCTACATCATAAAATATATACAAGTTGTTATGTGTATGATCTATTTGGAGGATAAATCAATTTGATGAGAAAGATATAGTTTGTAGTTGTAGTCTCAACTACAAAGGTCGAATACGTGACATCTACTCATGCAAGTAAGGAAGATATATGGCTGTAAAGATTGTGTTGAGTGATTGGGTTTGTTTCTATCAAAGAACCTTGCTCATCATTTAAGAAAAATAATATTATAGTTTGGTATCATTTGTGAGAGATATATCTAAAGACAAAAAGGTGCTACTGGTGTGCACACTTTTTAGAATACTGTAGATTTATTAAAAAAATATTTGAGTGCTGAGAAGTATTCTTGGTGTAGAGAATCAATGGGAATTTATACCATGGATTGTTAATCACATAATCTTATGACCCATCTTACGAAAAGAAACAACAAGTTGGAGATTGTTGGAAATGTGATATATTCTTTGCATGAGTGGCACCATGTAATGTGCATTGGTATGGGATTAAAGGGGGTTATTATCTACTCTTGTTGGAGTTTTGAGGGCGAAGCAACTAAGAAAAAACATTTGGGTTGTTTTTTTGTTCATTTTTTGGTTGTTTTTGGCACATAATTTTTACTTTTGGTTGTTTTGTGGCACATGTTTTTTGATCTATGGTTTTGTGATTATGGTTAAGGAATTAAGGATATGATCTAATATGGGTCATCGTAATAGGGGTTTATATGCCATAGGATCCTATATATTGTATTATATGTAATGAAGTTAATTGATGATGAAAGATAGAGGTGCAACTCTAAACATTTCACTAGTTTTCTTAGTTAAGGGTTTCTAAGGTAAATCTTTTAGTGTCATATGTTATTACCATTGTTTTCTATTCTACTGATAAAAAATTTATGCATGCATAAATTAACTATAAAGTTTTAAAACTTACACCTTCATCAATAGGATATGCATTGTCTGAATGAGAAAAAATCAAAGGAAAAAGGAAAAACAATTAAGCATATCATTTCTTCAATTCCACATCACATTATTTTGAAGCATAATGCATAGTTTTTTTAATGTATTTTGACTAAAATTTATCATTGCAATTTGTCAAATTATTCATATATATTTTCTATTAGCATATGCATTTTTAATGTTTATACAAACAATTCTAGGAGTGTATCATTCTTTATCCTAAAGGAAAAAAATAAGTTACCTTGATTTAAAGTTAGATTAGGCCTAAAAAATCCAAGCAAGTGCTTTGGCTTTATTCAAGATATAATCATCCTAACACATAATGGAATAAGAGAGGTATTGGTATATGCACTACCTCTTGTCACCCCAAGATCCTTAGCTAATAAGGTTGATTATGAGAGATCAAAGGCTAGTGGAAAGCTTCAAATCCTTTGAATTTTTATCATATTTTAAAACATAGTGATGTTATTGTAGAAGAAAAGAAGCTAATGAAGTAGTCAATATTCATCTAGGATCATTAAGAATAATTTGGGGGTGGGGTGGGGGATGTTTATATCATGTCCAATTCCATGCAATTTATGTAAAACACTACATCAAGGTTGAGTCTTGAAATAAATGAAAAGTGGAAAACATCAAAGGAGGATAATACTTGACCAATAATGACCCCCGCCACCTCTTTTCCATTGCACATTTCTTTACAAGTGGCATTCTCTTTCACTACAATGAATGTGGCATGTGATATAAATATTAAAGATTACTAGAATATATCTATGGTTTCCATATATTTTTCCTTCATTGTTGTTGAATTTCCAATCTTAGAAAATTATTGGAGGTTCGATTACATTGCGTGTCCATTCACAGAGATTCTTAGCTAAATGAATGGTGACATTTTCTATTAGATAGATCTTGGTTTCTTAAACAGAGGCTCTTTTGTGA
Organism: Pinus taeda; assembly: GCA_000404065.3. Classification (NCBI taxonomy): domain Eukaryota; kingdom Viridiplantae; phylum Streptophyta; class Pinopsida; order Pinales; family Pinaceae; genus Pinus; species Pinus taeda. The sequence continues at coordinate 9,393 of APFE030377352.1, read as the reverse complement.
CATGAAAGAAGTTAGTTTGTTAATGTGAAAGAAGGGATGATTTGAAACTGTATTATTGCTTGAATCCAAACCTAGTGTCCATTCTTTCCATCTCAAGGAGGGTTATTTAAGAGTATCCATTTCAAGTGATAATACTCAAAATATTTTACGAGCACAAGGGCTTCACTCAATGAAACTTTAATATATCACATGAATTTGTGGCATATTAAACAATACCTTTAATTTTAATACATAGTAGAAAATGTTATAAAATTATATATTATAGAGCAATGGAACACATAAAATATATTGTAGAAATATAGACACAAAAAATGCATAAAACAAGAGAGACACAAATATGCATGGTTCACCCAATTTGGGCTACGTCCATGGAGAAACCGTCAGTTCTTCCTTTTATATTATCGAGCAAAATGAAGAGATACAACCTATCGCAAATCCATTGTGATTCCCTCTTCACTCTCACACAATCGTCTCTCACTTTCTCGCTGAAAATACAGATCTACATAGATGCAATACAATTCCCTCATATATAGCGAGGGGTTTCCTTCTAGGGAAAAAAAACCTAAATTAAACATAACTTATACTATGAGATTTCCTCCTAATGAACGACGTAGATTGACTATGAAATTACAATATTTTACAAGGCAATTTTACATCTATTTTTAGTTTTGGGGGCACTGCCCCTGATTCCCCACTAGGGGGGCTCCAAATAATCATCATTGCTGCCACTAGACCCCTTTGGCAGCCCACACTTACGGGTGGCATTTCTGCCGGATTACGAACTAGGGTCTAATGTGATGATACCTCTAAATAAAGAAGATAATCAGGCTCCACACCCAACAATATCCCACTTGGAGACTGATTATAGCAACTCCACTGCTACTTCATTTGCTGGACAATGACTCCACTTTGGACCTAGCCATCTCTCATCTTCATCATCATACTTGAAGACCAATTGAAACTCAGCAAAATCCCAGTTTCTCCCTAGTTACAAATTTTGTTAACATATCTGTAGGATTTTGGCTAGTGTTTATATTTTTTAGCTTCAACTGTCCATCTTCCAATATTGACCGTATGAAATGGTACTTGAGCTATATATTTTTAGTCTTGGAATGAAATGCAGAGTTCTTTGCAAGATGTATGGAAATTTGGTTGTCACTGTATAACCTACCCAACTCCTGCTTCTTACCCAATTCATATAGAAACCTTTGTAACCGAATCATTTCTTTACTAGCTTCTATAATAGCAACATACTCTACTTCCATCATTGAGAGTGCAACAACACTTTGTAGTTTTGAAACCAAAATACCAGTTGTTCCACCTACATTAAACACATACCCTATGTTGCTCCTCATGTTATGTTTATCACCCGTCATATTTGCATCAACATATCCCTGTAGAGAAATGTTTGAACCACGAAAGGATAATGCTCTATTTGTGGTACCTCTCAAATACCTGAGAATCCACTTCACCGCCATCCAATGTTCTTTTCCTAGATTGTTTATGTACCTGATTACAACTCCCATTGCATGTGTAATATCAGGTATTGTGTAGACCATTGTATACATTAAGCTTCCAACTGCTAATGCATATGGAACTTTAGACATATAAGGCATTTCTTCCTGAGTCTTGGGACACACCTCCTTACTTAGTTTGAAATTGCTAGCCAAAAGTATATTACAGATTTTTCATTCTGCGTATTAAATATCTTCAACACCTTTTCTATGTTCCCACTCTGAGACAATGTTAATTTTCGATTCTTCTTATCTCTAGTTATTCTCATACTAAGGATTTTTTTTGCAGCACGCAAATTCTTTATTGTAAACAAATTTTCCAAGCTTATTTTGAGCACATTTATTTCCTGCATGTTAGAACCTACAACAAGCATGTCATCTACATACAATAAAAATATAATATAGCTACAATAGTTTTTCCTTTTGAGGTAAAGAAAATGATGAAAGTGACATCTGGTTTAATCCATACAAGCTCTTCTTTAAGCTACACACTAGTTTCTCCTTCCCTTTAACCTCATATCCTTGTGGATGCCGCATATATATATCTTCTTCCAAATCCCCATGGAGAAAGGTCGTATTTACATCTAATTGCTCAACATGCAAATCTTCAGTTGCCGCTAGACTTAAAATAGTTCTGATTGAAGTCATTTTAACAATAGGAGAAAGTATCTCATCAAAGTCTATACCCTTTTTCTGTGCAAACCCCTTCATCACAAGTCTAGCTTTATACCTTTTTCTATCTCCATCTTCTTCCTTCAACTTGTAAACCCTTTTATTCTACAATGTTGTTTTACCAATAGGAAACTTGACTAAGTCCCAAGTCTGGTTATGTGCTAAGGAGTCCATCTCTTCTTTCATGGCTTGCTCTCACTTCTTCCTAGTTTCTACCTGCACTGCTTCATCATAACATTCTAGTTCACTAGAATCAATCAACAATACATAATATAATGAAGGATAGTATCGTTCAGGGGGTCTACTTATCCTGGTAGATCTTCTAACACCACTTTCAAGTGTTTGAAGTGCTTGTTGCTGTTGTGGTTTATGTTGTTGTTCTAGCTATTGATCATTATGATTTTCAGGCACCTTCACTTTTTCTGTGATCTCATCAAGCACTGTGTATTCTCTATATTATTTTTCCTATTTCTTTTCATGCATCTGATCCTTGTATAAAACCTTTTCATTGAATATGAAATCACTACTCCTAATGATTTTGTGTTTTTCGTAATCATAAAAGTGATAACCAAAATCATTAACACCATATCCAATAAAGGTACATTTCTTTGATTTTGCCTCAAGATTTTTTCTATTTTCTTTATTAATGTGGGCAAAGGATTCACAACCAAAAGTCCTTAAAAATGAGTAGTTTACCTTTATACCTTTCCATGCCTCCTCTAAAATATCACCATCCAAGGAACTTGAAAGGCCTCTGTTTATTAGATAAAGAATAGTATCTACAAAATCTTCCCAAAATTTTAAAGGCAATCTTGCATGCAATCTCATGCACCTTGCATGCTCCCTGATTGTCCTGTTCATCCTTTCTAACACACCATTTTCTTGTGGTGTTCCTGGAACTGTCTTCTCTTTGCAAATTCCATTCTCTAAAAAATATCTATCAAACTATTTGCTGCAATATTCACCTCCATTGTCTGAGCTGAGACACTTCAACCCTTTTCCTGTCTCATTTTCAACCAAAGCTTTCCATTTCTTGAAAGTATCAAATACATTAGATTTATTTCAAATCTAGTTTTTTCTGGTTACATCAGCAACAAACATAACATAATAATGAGAGCCACTGAGAGATGATACATGAGCAGGTCCCCATACATCTGTATGCACAAGCTCTATTTTTCGCTCTTCTTTTCTTTCCCAACTCTGAGGAATTTGACTCTCTTCTATTTTCCATAAACACAATTCTCATAGAATTTTAAATCAACATGCTTCAAACCTAGCAAAAACTTTCTTGATTGAAGAATCTGCATCCCCTTCTCACTCATGTGCCTAAGCCTATGATTCCACAATGCCATATCTTCTCCTGTAGAGGTTAAAGAATTAATAGAATTAGAAATACTGTTGCATAAATACAATGTACCAACATTTTCTCCTTTTGCTATTACCGGGGCTCATTTAGTGACCTTCTAGGTTTTATCTACAAAAGTAGTTAGATACCCTTCACCTACCAACTTCCCTATTGAAATAAGACTTTTCTTTAGATATGGAACATGCCTTACCTCCTTCAATAGCCATTGATTTCCATTCTACTATTTTATGAAAACTGTACCCATTCCAATGATTTTACAGGGTTTATCATCACCCAATCAAGCCTATCCAAAATCTCCTTGAACATAATCATGAAAATGTTTCCTATCAGGTGTGGCATGGAATGAGGCCCTTGAATCTACCACCTAGCATCAATAATATTTTCTAATGAAAGAATCAAAGCATCTTGCAACACATCACCTGTCACATTCGCTTCAATATTGTTTATTGTTGCACATCTCCTTCTTTTCCCTTCTGAGACTTGCAGTCTTTCTTCAAGTGTCCTCTCTTCTTGCATTTCTAGCACAATCCCTAATCTGGAATTGGATCTACCTTTCCTTGACTTATTGCGATATCTTGGGATCTTTCCTCTTTCCATTTTTCTTGCCCTAGTCTCTACAGTCAAAGAATTACCTGACGTCTCACTGTAGCTTTTCCGTTGCATTTCCTCACTAAGGATGGCATAGACAACAAAGTACTAGATCTAGAGACAAAGTTACTAATGGCCATAACTAAACCATTCCAACTTTCTAGCAATGAACACAGAAATAATAGAGCCCTAACTTCATCATCAAAAGTTACCCCTACAGAACTTAACTAACTGGTATCTATATTAAATTCATTTAAATGAAGAACAACAGATCCACCTTCTAACATCTTCATATTAAATAAACGCTTCATAACAATACCTTATTTGAGGCCGAAGGATTTACATATAGTTTGGCCAATGCTGACATTAAACAATATGTTTTTGTTTCCTTTGAAATATTAAACACTACTGATGCTACTAGGCACAACCGTATTGTTCCAAGTGCCTTTCTACCAATAATATCTCATTCTGTGTCTGTCATATGCGTCAGCTTCTTTGTCTTTCCGCTCAATGGTAGGTACATATCTTTCTAATTTAGATAATATTCCATCTACATCTTACACAGATGGTAGTTCTGGCAGTTAAATTTTTCGACCCTAAACCTACCATATTCTGCCATTGCTCCCACTCGAGCTAGGAACTCTTCTCTCCTGTGCATTTATCAGCCAAATAGATCTTCGACTCTAATACCCGTTAGAAAATTATATATTACAGAGCAATGGAACACATAAAATATATTGCAAAAATATAAACATAGAAAATGCATAAAATAAGGGAGACACAAATATACGTGGTTCACCAAATTTGGGCTACATCCATGGAGACAAAACCAGTCCTTCCTTTTATATTATCTAGAAAAATGAAGAGATACAACCTATAGTAGGTCTGTTGTAATTCCCTCTTCACTCTCACACAATCTCCTCTCACTTTCTCACTCATAATACATATATACATAGACCTAATACAATTTCCTCATATATATCGAGGGGTTGCCTTCTAGGACAAAAAACCCTAAATTAAACATAACTTTTACCATTAGATCTCCACCTAATGAACGGCCCAGATTGACTATGAAATTACAACATTTTACAAGGAAAATTTACATCTATTTTTAGCTTCGGAGGCACTGCCCATGATCCCCTGCTGGGGTGGGGGTTGGGGGGGGGCTCCAAATAATCATCACTGCCCTGCCTGGTAGTGCACATTTATGAGCAACATCGTTGCCACATTACGAACTAGGGTCCAACGCAACGATACCGCTAAATAAAGAAGATAATCAGGCTCCACACCCAACAGAAAAAGCCTCTAAAATTCACATTATTTAACCCCCTACCAATATGAACCCAATATACCTTCCCAATTAAAAAAAAAACCCTACTATCATTAGATATTGTCAGTATCCATTCTTTCATTAACATTTTTTATACGCCTTTATATTTTTTTCATTAACACTGAGCTCCATTTTTCGTACCTGCCAATATAAAAACCATTTACCCCTATATATTCCTTAATATATTATGTCAGTTTTTCCTCAATATATATCCCCTAATATGAACGCATGTGGTATGGTTAAGCCCCTTGTGTTTATGGGTAATTCGCATTGATCACTTTATCTACTTAGTTTTTTTCATTGCAATTTCATTATGTCTTCTTTCTTTTTATGCAATTTATAGTATAACATCTTTTACATAATATATCTTGTGATTTTCCTTAAAATCTAATAGGAAACAACAAGGAAATCATTAAGGATGGGATGATTTAGTTTCCCCCTAAATTGAACATGAAATATATGGTGCCATAAATTTATTTTAGGCATGGAAATTAAAAGAAATAATGAAAGTAAGAAACCCTAGTTGAATAAGAGGAAATATGTTGAGACAATATTGCGAGGTTTAATATGTAGGATCATAAACTTGTCGAGGCCCATATTCCTATAGTTATAAATTTATTTAAATATTAATGTCCAAGACACATGAAGAGGAAGAGGACATGTTTTGTGTTCCCTATGCTATTTCTTTTAATGGTTTGATGTGTTGAATGGCTTGCACTAGATTGGACATTTACATGCAATGGGAGTTTTGTGTAGGTATATGTCAAAACTAAGAAAGGAGCATTGGAAATTGTAAGGGGGGTGTTCAGGCATTTCTGTGACACCATGGTTGATGGAATTTTCCATGAAGAAATATTTGGTGCATACAAAGTGTTGGACTTACATGGCCTTTTTTGATGTAGATTGGGTTGGATATATACATCATAGAAGATATACAAGTGGTTATGTGTATGATCTATTTGGAGGATAAATCAATTTGATGAGAAAGATATAGTTTCTAGTTGTAGCCTCAACTACATAGGTCGAATACGTGAAATATACTCATGCAAGTAAGGAAGATATATGGTTGGAAAGATTGTGTTGAGTGATTGGGTTTGTACAACAGACTGTATGGTTATGTTGTGATAAACAGAGTGCAATATTTGTAGCTAATAACCTTGCTTATCATTTAAGAAAGATAATATCCTTGTTTGGTATCATTTGTTGGATATATAGTTGAAGACAAAAAGGTGCTAATGGTCTTCACACTTTGTAGAATGTTGTAGATTTATTAAAAAAAATAAGTGCTAAGAAGTATTCTTGGTGTAGAGAAACAATGGAAATTTCTACCATGGATTTTTAATCACATAATCTTATGACCCCTCATATGCAAAGAAACAATAAGTTGGATAATGTTGGGAATGTGATATATTCTTTGCATGAGTGGCACCATGTAATGTATATTGATATGGGGGTAAGGGGGGTTATTATCTACTCCTGTTGGGGGTTTGAGGGTGAAGCAACTAAGAAAAGACATTTGGGTTGTTTTTTGTTCATTTTTTGGTGGTTTCTGGCACACAATTTTTACTTTTGGTGGTTTTGTGGCACATGGTTTTTGATCTATAGTTTTGTGATTATGGTTACAAAATTAAGGATATGATCTAATCCAGGTCAATGTAATAGGGGTTTAGATGCCATATGATCCTATATATTGAATTGTATATAATGAAGTTAATTGATGATGAAAGCTAGAGGTGCAACTCTAAAAATTTCACCAGTTTCCTTAATTAAGGGTTTCTAAGTTAATATTTTAGGGTTATATGTTATTACCATTGTTTTCTATTCTACTGATAAAAAAATGTATGCATGCATAAATTAACTATAAAGGTTTAAAACTTACACCTTCATCAATAGGATATGCATTGTCTGAATGAGAAAAAATCAAACGGAAAAAGGAAAAACAATTAAGCATATCATTTCTTCAATTCCACAACACATTATTTTGAAGCATAAAGCATAGTTTTTTTAACATATTTTGACTAAAATTTATCTTTGCAATTTCTCAAATTATTCATATATATTTTCTATTAGAATATGCATTTTTAATGTTTATAAAAAAAATCTAGGAGTGTATCATTCTTTATCCTAAAGGAAAAAATTAAATTACCTTCATTTAAGGTTAGATTAGGACCAAAAAATTCAAGCAAGTGATTTAGCTTTATTTCAAGCTATAATTATCCTAACACATAATGGAATAAGAGATTATTGGTGATTTGGTTTCCATTGTAATAATTCGGCATATGCACTACCTCTTGTCACCCCAAGATACTTAGTTAATAAGGTTGATTATGAGAGATCAAAGGCTAGTGGAAAGCTTCAAATCCTTTGAATTTTTATCATATTCTAAAACATAGTGATCTTGTTGTAGAAGAAAAGAAGCTAATGAAGGAGTCAATATTCATCTAGGATCATTAAGAATAATTTCGGGGTGGGGTGGGGGATGCATATATCATGTCCACTTCCATGCAATATATGTAAAACACAACATCAATGTTGAGTCTTGAAATAAATGAAAAATGGAAAACATCAAAGGAGGATAATAGTTGGCCAATAAAGACCCCCACCAACTCTTTTCCATTAAAAACTTCTTTGCAAGTGACATTCGCTTTCACTATAATGAATATGGAATGAATGTGGCATGTGATCTAAATATTCAATATCACTAGAATATATTTATGGTTTCCATATATTTTTCGTTCATTGTTGTTCAAATTCCAAGCTTAGAAAATTCTTGGAGGTTGTGCGATTACATTGCATGTCCTTTCACAGAGATTCTTGGGTGAGTGAATAGTGACATTGTCTATTAGATAGATCATGGTTTCTTAAATAGAGGCTCCTTGGTGACATGAAAGGAGCAATGAAGCAATTCTTGGTCATCAAGTCACCCATGGTTGGTAGTAAAATCAAGGTCCTTGTAATATATCTGAACTACAAATATAATAAAGTATTTGATAAAATAAATCCAAGAGATAATACAAGAGATTGATATAATGAAAATTTTTCTTTATTGATATCTTCAGAAAACCCCTTGTGGTAGGGTAACACCATACAACTACTCCTTAAGGAAGGAGATCCCTCCACAAGCCATATGCTTTTCAATACAATAATCATGGACATCTCTCAATGGGGAGTCTCTAGCCTCTAAATAGGATTCATACATACAATACCATGGGTATCTCAATACCATACATCCAATATAATGGGATTATCACAATATTCTCTAAATACTTGTGGCCCCTTGCATAATGTTGGTTAACCACTTTATTTATTAACTATAGCCCATTACATCACATTATTCCCTTGAGTACCTCCCTTTGTACCCCATATGATCCCACCTAGTTATACTACATTCTACCCCCTTTAAACATTTTTTCATCTTTGAAACATGAGAAGAATACAAATAATAAGATCTACTAAAAAAAATAGTCCATTGGTACCATGCACATGCATCTAGCCATCCCAAAGAAAGGTGAACACTCAATCTTCTTGGTGCCTCACTCACTTGACATGAAAGTTGCTTCCGTGGTTCCTTTGTGTTGATATGTTGTGGGTGGATCATGTTATGAAACCAACTCAAGAAAAGATAGAAAAGATAGATCAACGCCTTAAAATTCAGCCTCTTCGAGGGGGCAACCTCCTTTACATTACATAAATGAACAATTCTTGGATGTTTCAAATGAAAATACCTCCTCTCTATATATAGGAGTCTAACGGGTCATAACATAATCAAAGCCTACATAACAATAATAATGTAAGGGCACTATAATAACAATAGTGGGCTTCTATGGGGCACAATAGTAACAATTTGGGCACTACATGGTACATCAATATAATAAGTGGGTTGTACTAATAACAATAAGGGGTTACACTAGTAGTATAGGGGC
>APFE030377342.1:44203-63781 GCA_000404065.3 Pinus taeda | reverse complement strand
ACAACAATATTAATAAGGGGTATAACTACAATAGTAATAGGGTAATCACTAGTATTATAGGGACCCAACAGAGATCAACAACGACCGTGAGTCATTGTTAGAGCGGATTAATATCCACCTGGAGAAACTGCTGGAGAAGGCCAACAGAGAAAAAACCATACTGAGGAGGATGGCTTGTCATTACAGGGCACGAAACATGAGTGCAAAGGCCCGGATAAGGAGGTTGAAGGCCAAATTGAGCAGAGCAACAAAAGAGGCAAAACATCAAGATTGGCTTCGAATCTTGGTTGAAGCTTCTGTGGCCCAGCATAGTGCCTCTTAGAGAACCTCCGGCTTGGGACATTTTGGTCACATGGAATTTTTTTGGCACAAACACAGGTTTTTTCTCGGTGGCGCGGCGCGTAGGATTGGGAGCTCCAAATGAGATATGGTTTGTATTTTTGGATTCAGCATGCAAAATCATGATTACTGGCACTCGGGCAAGAAATTTGGGCATGATTTGAGTCTCCAGGAGGTCAAAAGAACCCAAAAAATGGCCTCACTACCTCTATTTTGACACACAAGAAGAAGTCTTCGGAGAATGAAGATTTGGAGGGGTAAATGAGCTCCAAATTCAAAAATTCGACTTGGGTTGGAAAGTAGACAGGACAGGCTTTCCAACAAGCACACTTGGGCACATTTTGGATTCTTGCAAGTGCCTAAAACCTGGCCTCAAAGTGGCGTGCAACATATAGGAAAAAGGCCCAACTTGCCTCTGTTTCATGAAATTTCGATTCACAACTTTTCATAAGTGGGCCCTCTCATCTACACTTCACTTTTTTGACACCAAAGGCGGCTTTAAAAGTACTTTCACTCCAGATGGGCATCTATCCAAGTGGCAAAGGAAGGCAAAGGGTCACCCAAGCCATTTTTCATGTTTGTGGCGCTGCACTTGTAGCTAATGTTTGGCTCTCCACCTTCATTTTGTAATGATTCGAGTAACTCCCCAACCCTTGGGCATTCTATCTCTTCATGGCACATTCTATATATTATATGAAAACTATTTGCAAAGGGTTGGTTGGCTTGTAACTTCTGGGAGACTGTGGGAAAGAAACTTTGTTTCTTCATTGTATATTGTTTACAGAGGATTAATGAAAGGCAGCGGCTCTGTTTCATGATATTCATGTGGTTGTGAGTGCAACAAATGTGTCTCTTATGTTTCATATGTATCTTGTTATGTTTCATAGCTCATTTCATTTTCATTTCCGGTGAAATTTTCTAAGTTAGATAAGGTAGAATTCAATTTTGTTGCTCTGTCTGTGGGAAAATTTCATGTTAAGTGTTATTCTTCTATTGAAAAGGATTCATGTTTCCCATGCCCTTTTCACCCTCCTAAGCAATCTCTCCATTCCACGTTGCTTCAAACTAAATCGATGGACTCTCCACCTATCTTGCCTCACGAAGTAATCTGTGTCTTTATATTAAATTCTCTATTCTCTGAGGTCCATTGATCCCATACCATCCTAGAAACACAATCATTCATAAAAATCACTTCTTGTATCCATATTCACTTACTAGCCTAAGCTAAGTATTTCACTGTAAGTCATCTCAGGCCATTTCATTTATCTATTCACTGTGTGACTCGGAGAGAGCCCTCTCCTGTTCTAGTAGGGCTAGCTACCAGACTGAGCGTGGTTTGTGGTTACCCTGAATTTTTCCTTCCTTCAGCCTAAGGTGGATTTAGGTGCTAACATAGTGGCGACTCTGCTGGGGACAAATCAATCCCCTTACTTCTTAATGATTCTAAGCTTTCATATGATAAGTTTAGGATTTGATAGGTTGAGTAAAGTTGGTTGTGTCCTTTGATTTTTCTCAATAGCATGTTGGCTTTTAGAAGATACACCAGAGCTAATCCAGATCCCGACCCTCCGCACATCTACGAAAATCCCAATTTGATTTCAAGAATTCGTCGTCAAGAAAGCTCTATATCACCCGTGCTCAAATCCCATTCATGCTCGGACATATTTGAGTATATTGAAGAGCTAGAGTTTGATGAGCAATTTGAATTATCGTTGTTCAAAACCAAGTCCAAAAGAGCGGTTGACTCTACAGTCCAAAATCCATAGTGTCTTGTAGACTTGGAGACGGAAAGGGCTAACCCGTCGATTGATAACTACATGGTAGCTCAGCTTCAAACTCCAATTTCTAGCCCCTTACAAACTGTGCACACTCCTCCAACACCCCCGAGGACAAATCCGCCAAGAGTGATGGCTGCCCGTTTTGCACCTCTTGTTTTGCCTCAAGTTTTAGATGATATGCCCGCTGATTACCAAAGCAAAATCCCATTTTTTGATGGCACTCCTAATGGAATTACTGCTCAGCAACATGTGGATAGAATGGAAGACTTCTATGAACTTCATGAGATCGACGTGGAGAATGTGCCAATGAGACTTTTTGTTTAGACATTTGCAGGTGAAGTGAGGAAATGGTTCAGAGGTTTGCCGACTGCTCGTATCGCTACCTTGGCTGACCTACAAAGAAAATTTTTAAACCGCTTGGAAGTGAAAAGGAATCCTCTTCAAATTCTGGCTGAATATGAGCAAATCAAAAGAAACGTGGGTGAGTCAGTCCAAGACTATTACATTAGATTCAATACAGTTTATAATGAAATTCCAGATAATCTAAGGCCACCTGTGGCACTAGCCATGTTGAAGTTCCCGGATGGTTTTGATGCTAACATGGCTTATCGATTGAGAGAAAGAGAACCGGCCACAATGGAAGACATGCAGAAGATAGCGGTCAACGTTGAAGCAAATCTACTGACCAAGAGAGCTAGAGCAAAGGCAGAGAAGAAGGTCATTGCAAAGGAAGAATCTTCCTCTGTAGATCAACTACTTCGGAAGGTAGAGCAGATGCTAGAAAGAGTGAAACTTGACAAACCGGAGCCACAAGTTAGAAATCCTAACTTTCATGGGCAACAACAACCATAATATAGAATAAGACAGAGAGATTAGTGAGCCCAAGAGCAGACTGCACAATAGCCAGTACAGACACCTTTGTAGCAAAATTTTGTTCATGGACCAGAATCAGATAAGGACGAGAATGTAATAGGTGAAAAAAATCACCTCTTTACTCCGGATGATTTTCCTATTTATCTCACTGAGGAGGAGTATGCAGAGAGTTCAGCTGCACACAAAGACATAGATTTCATTCTAGCAAGCGACACAGTCTTGTAGGAAGAATCAGATGAGTACCAAAGAGGCTATATGAATGCTTTGTCCTCCCAACAGCAGCGCTACTCACTTAGAAACAAAGATGTGCTGGTCAGAACCATTCAGAAAAGGAAGGATGTTGAAGCGTCAAAGAATGATTCAGGAGTTACACAAAGGAAAGGAAAGGAGGTGGTTGATCCGGAGAGCAACAAATCACCATCAGCCGAACCATCACATCAGCAAGTTGCATCGAAAGAAAAGGAAAGGAAAGAAATCCCAGTCAAAGAGGTAGAAAAGATTCCCGCTTTCAATTTAGAGAATGAGATTTATAAATTGAAGATATCCATCCCCTTGACTGAAATAATGAAGAACAACAGTTATAAAGGACAAGTATCTAAAATGTGGAATTTGGACCCAATGTCCGACATGGTGAATGTCGAGGATGATCAACTTGAAATGATTTTTGGGCCAGCATCAAATGGTGAGTCTCCTGATAGTGATGTGCCACCTTTTTACATCAATTTAAGGTTGCATGATTTTGTGTTACATAACGCCATGTTCGATTCCGGAGCCTCTCACAATCTCATGCCCAAGGCAATCATGGATAAGCTTGGTCTGGACATCACCCGACAATATCATGATCTCTATTCATTTGATTCCAGCAGAGTAAGATGTATAGGTCTCATTAAAGACTTGGTTGTGAGTTTGGATCAGCTCCCAATGAAGAATGTTTTGATGGATGTTGTGGGAGCAGACATTCCTCCAAGGTTTTGCATGCTTCTTTCCAGGTCTTAGGTAGCAAAACTGAAAAGGACACTACAACTAGATTTCTCCTATGCTACGATTCCAGTGTTTGGACAAATGAGGAAATTGTATCGGGAACAAAAAATGAAGTACATGATCACAAGCAAGGAAAAACCAATAAATCATCCAATTAACTATGTACATACAGATTTAGAGTCTTTTGTTTTGTATTTAGATAGTTTAAATGATATAGATAGTCAATTAGTAGAAGCAGATGATATTCTGGAAATAACAGAAAATTTCAGAGAAGTTTTGAAGAAAGAAGAACAATAACAAGAGAACATCGTTGGGAAATCAACTAAAAATAATGGACAAGAAGCAAACAAGGCACAACAAATAGATTTCTAGCACTTGCAAGAGGAGGAAGAAGGTTTGTGGACCATGGATTTCGATGGAACAGTTGGAAATGATGGTGCTGGAATTGGAATTTGGGTACGCAGTCCTTTCTCCGCCCCAAACAAAGTCCCTAGTAACGTGCGAGTATGCTCTTACAAGTTGGCTTTTGAGTGTTCAAATAATGAAGCTGAGTATGAAGCTCTGATTGCTGGCCTAAAGATTCTAAGAAAGCTGAATGCTAAGAGGATTTCAGTATATGGCGACTCTGAATTGGTTATCGAGCAGGTCAGAGGCAAATATCAAGCAAAGCATCCTAGGATGCGGGCTTACCGTAATGCAGTCCTACACATTTTAAAATTATTTTCAGAATACACCTTGACATGTGTGCCTCGTATACAAAATAACATTTTTGATGCTCTTACCAAGGTAGCAAGTAGTTTGAAGATTCCTATGAACTCTAGCAACAAATTCGAAATCCATGTCAAGCATCATCCAACCATTCCAGACAATCAGATATATTGGCAAGTGTTCCAAGATGATGAGGAGATTGATGATTTTCTGCAGAACAAAGGCAAGTTCAAAGAGACCTCAATTGATGAAGAAAATGACGATGATAAAGGTAATGGTACAGATGAGATGCAGATCAATGAAATGGATGTGTTGCAGCTGAAGAATAACGTTATTCCCAAAGGCTTGATACCTCTAGAAGAACTCTTTGATCAAGATGATGTAGCCCGCAAGCCAACATTGCAACCAACAGAGAAGGGTGTGGAAGAGGTCAATATCGGGACAGCTGTAAATCCTAAATTGGTAAAATTGTCCAAAGCATTGCCGCCAAAGATCAAGGAAAAATATATCAGTTTGATGTCTTCATTTGCAGATGTGTTTGCTTGGGACTATTCTGACTTAAAGACATATGATACTAATATAATTCAGCACATTATACCCATCAAGCCCAATCAAAAACCATTCAGACAGAAGTTGAGAAGGCTAAATCCAAAGTTGCTACCATCTATTGAAAAGGAGATCAACGGGTTGTACAAGTCAAGGATCATTGTGCCAATCAGATTTTCAGATTGGATCTCCAACTTGGTGCTCGTATGGAAGAAGACAGGTGAGATTCAATTATGCATTGATTTCAGAAATCTCAACAAAGTTTCATTGAAGGACAACTATCCACTACCCAAAATGGACCATATACTTCAGCGAGTAGTGGGAGCATCTCGTATGTCACTGCTTGATGGTTATTCCAGATATAACCAAGTTTTTTTCCATGAAGATGATCGATACAAGACAGTGTTCACCACTCCATGGGGAACATTTCGTTACACTAAAATTCCTTTCGGTTTGAAGAATGCGGGTGCCACATTTCATCATGCAATGGACTTGGATTTTGCAAATGAGAAGGATGTCTTTTTGGTAGTGTATTTGGATGATTTGACAGTGTTTTCCAAATCTGATGAAGAGCACATGTACCATCTTAAAACTGTCTTCCTAAAGTGCAGAAAATATGGCTTGTCGTTGAATCCAAAGAAGAGCTTGTTCGCCATGGAAGAAGGCAGACTACTCGGGCACATTATCTCAAAAGATGGCATCCGTATTGACCCAGCACGCGTGCAAGCAATTCAGCAAATCGATCTGCCTCGGAATAAAAATGAGATACAATCGTTCAATGGTAAGATGAATTTCCTACGCCGCTTTGTACCCAATCTTGCTGAGCACCTAAGAGAGATGACAAACATGCTTAAGAAGGACAGCCAAGTGAAATGGACGGAGGAGGCTGTAAAATCTTTCAATTTGGTCAAATTGGCTCTTTCCTCAGCTCTAGTTCTAGTCAGCTCGGACTACACTCAAGATTTCATATTGTTTTCATTTGCTTCAAAGCATACTATGGCAACGGTGTTATTACAGAAAAGAGATGATCATGAAAGACCCATTGCATTTTTCAGCAGAGCTATAAGAGACGCAGCCTTAAAGTACAACATCATTGAGAAGCAAGCCCTTGCACTTGTGAAGGCATTGAAAGATTTTCGGGTGTATATTCTACATTCTCACATTCTGGCCTATGTTCCTAACGCTGTTGTAAAAGATGTTTTAGTGTAGACCGATCCAGAAGGAAGAAGAGGCAAGTGGATTGCAGCCTTGCTGGAATATGATGTGGAAATAAAGCCCACAAAGCTAGTGAAAGGACAGGGATTGGCGAAGTTAATGGTTGAATCAAACTTGCATGCCTTGGACATAAATCTGATCGCTGCTATGTCCGATGAGAGTCAGGAAGAATCATCAATTCAGGTATCTGAAATGTTTGCTCTTTCTCCATGGTATTCAGATATCATATATGTGCTTAAAAATTTGTCGCCACCACCTGGCATGACTAGAAACAAAGCGAGAACACTCAATTTGAAGGCTGCCAAGTTTTGCATTCTTAATTCTGCACTGTATTGGAAAGATCCCGATGGCGTCTTGTTAAATTGTTTGGTGGAAAAGGAAGCAAAGCAAGTCATGGAGGACTGCCACCAAGGAGACTGTGGGGGTCACCTTTTTTGGAAGTCAAACAGCAAACATAATTCTGAGAGCAAGGTACTATTGGCCGACATTGTTTGCTGATGTATATAAGATGGTCAAGCACTGTCATAAGTGTCAGATTTTCGAAGGAAAGCGGAAGTTGCAGCCTCTACGACTCAAGCCCATAGAGGTGAGTGCCCCTTTCCAGCAATGGGGATTGGATTTCATTAGCGAAATTCATCCCGCTTCTTCCGGACAGCATAGATGGATCCTCACAGCCATATATTATTTCACGAAATGGATTGAGAATATTCCCACCAGACAAGCTACAGTTGTGGTAATCATTTCATTCCTTGAAAATAACATCTTGTCTTGCTTTGGTTGCCCGAATAAGCTAATTACTGATAACGCAGCAGATTTCAAATCAAAAAGGATGATAGAGTTTTGTCATAAATATCACATCATTTTGGGTCACTCAACTTCCTATCATCCGCAAGGAAATGGATTGGCCGAATCTTTGAACAAATCATTGGTCAACATAATCAAGAAGCTACTGGAAATAAATAAGAAGAGCTGGCATAAGAGGTTGGTAAATGCGCTTTGGGCAGATCGGGTCAGTCAAAAGAAATCCATAGGTACATCACCGTTTGAGCTTGTTTATGGAATTGATACAGTAATTCCTACCTCTCTCACTGCCCCGGTAGTCAAACTTCTTTAGGAGGCCGGTAGTGAAGAAGATCCCATGCAGAGAAGGTTGAATCAAATGGTCCACTTGCAGCAGACCAGAGAAGAAGTTTTCAAGAACACATCCAAATTGCAGGAGAAAATCAAGAAAATTTATGACAGAAAGGAAAAGGTGGATAAATTTCAGGTGGATGATGTGGTGCTAAAGTGGGATGCAAGGAATGAGGAGAAAGGCAAGCACGATAAGTTTGAGAACCTCTGGAAAGGTCCTTTCAAGATTGTAGCATATCGGGGGCAGAATGCCTTTATTCTAAAGGAAATGAACGGGGAAGATTGTCCAGGAGGGCCGATCAATGGTCGGCTACTCAAGCAGTACCATTTCTAAGTTATTAACACTGCTTCAACTGTCACTGTAAATACCATTTTATTTCAGTTTTGTTAGAGTTGTTCAAGCTAGCCTTTAATTCATTTCAATGTCAAGTTTGAGTCAGTTTTTTTTTTTTTGGTCATTTCTGTTTCATAAATGAGTTAGAGTCCTGTATTATTTATCAAAATGATGACTCCATAGCCCAATGGACGAAGGCACTGTCTAGCTCTTCCATAGATCTGTTGTTCTTGGCACCTCCAAGGAGCTACCATCCCCCATTGGAGCCAATGTTAGAGTCGGTCTAGTCAGTCCTCCGTCAGAGATCAAAACTCTTTATGCATTTCGTGTTTAGGTGTCCCACTCCATTCACCCAGCTGCATTCCGCTAGGTTCATGCCATAATCTAACGGAGGAGGTCATGGTAGTCATTCCCCCTCATGTCTGGCTCCTGCTAGCTTAGATCTTTTGTCAATAGTCATCAAAGTCCATGACAGTCAAGGTCTGGTCCTTTAAAGGACAAAAGTCATTTTCTATGTTTAGGTCTAGGGATTCATCAATTTGGTCTTTGAACATGTCCAGTAAAGCCATGCAGGCCAGAGTGAGGCCCTTACACAGTTATGATTCAGAGAGCTTCATCGTCATGTGGATAGACTTCGACTCTTCTTCAAAACTCTGTTTTGAAGAAAAGTCAAACAGTGTCATTTATGACAAAATTTTCAACAACAAAAAAAATCGTCATTTGATTTCTTCAGATGCAGTCATGGTTTCCATGGCCGAATGTCCTGTCATGCAATCCCTGCAAAGAGTGCCGAAAATTTCATCATTTGTGCTAAAATTTCAAAGGGAAAGTGAAAATCAGTGTGTTTTAAAGTCAGTGAAAAAGTGTCAAAACACAACATTAGAAAAAAGGGTTTTCAAGGAAGCAAAAATTTAACCCATCTCTTCCAAGGCTATATATACAAGTTTTCATCAAAATCAAAGGCATTGTGCTAATCCAAGACTTGGAGAAACGTTGCAAAAGGTGTGAGTGTGCATCGTGAGTGTTTGAGGGAGTTGGAGGCGGTTTCAAGGAGCGCGGCGCACATACTCACGGGCGCGGCACACACAGAGGGCGCAGCGCACACAGAGCCTACCCACAGTTCAAATTTTCCATAGGCACGACGCACACAGACCAAGGGCCAAAACAAGTGCCAAATCACTTCAAAGTTTTTGTGAAGCCCATCAAATTGAAAGGTAGGCTTTATAACATCACTTGCTCATCAAATTTTATAAATAATATGGTGGTCTATAGAGATGTTTGAATGCAACCAAATTCATAAAATCAACCATAAGAAATCACCAAAAACCATGATGGCTAGGGTTGCTAAAGTGTGTTGTTAGTGCCAAGGTTCCATTCCACCCATCATTTTCCCCTCACCTACCATTTTTCCTATCCTCCTTTTCTCATTTTTCCTAATATCCCTGCCCTAAATTACTACCAAACCCTCTCCCCTATCCCTCCATTGTTTGGTCCATATGACACCCCAAACCCTACCTTGTTAAAACCCCAAACCCTACCCTATCAAAATACCCAAACTCCTCCCATATCCCTAAACAAATTTCTCCCTATAACCCCTATTCCCATTCCATTACTCCCTTCCTAATACTCCCTGTTTCATTGTTCCCCTTGGTGACAGATATCACAAAGGCACCCAGCCTCACACCATCATCAAAGGGCAGCCTAGGTACAGTACACACAACAGTCATGACATCACAGCATTCGTCAAAGTATAAGATGGAGACACAAAGTGACTCATCCTCAGAAGAGGAGGCTCTCAGGAGACATCACAAGAGTGGCAAGCATGTCAGGGATGAGCCCACTACCCTCACTGAATTACAAGCATGCCCTCTTGCCATGTCAATATTCCAGCACCTAGCATGTTTTGAATTTTGTCAAAGGGTGGCAAATGTTAGAGTTCATCATGAGTTGGCCCGTCTATTTGTGCTTCATCTACATGGAGGTCAGTCTATCTTGGCCAGGGTCACTTTCACATTGACACCCAAAACTATATCAGTGGCAACAGGTATACCAAATGTTGGAGAACAATGGCATAAGAAGAAGAAGGTGGATAGGCAACAATATGAGCCTTACATCAAGGCCAGATTCTTGAGTCAACTCACAAGAGTCTTTCCCTTCAGATACTTGAAAGATGAGTATGCTCCACTCATGAGATTGATCATGAAATACTTCAGCTGTGAGGGGAGGTTCTCTTGACTATATGCCTATCACATCAGGTTGCTCATGCACTTTACCGGGTTGAAGATGATGAACCTCCCATTTTTCATATGTAGGAACATAGAGAGGATGAACACCTTCATGCTGCATAAGACCCCTAAGCAGCAGCTTCACAGTGTGTATCACTTTGCTCTTATCCAGATTTTGGTAGATCATTAGTTGGGATTGCAGGGCAATGCTTGGGAGGACTTCATCTCCCCTGAATTATTCAGCACATCACAGGTACTATCAGAGCCAGAGCAAGAGATGGGTGGTCCTTCTCATCAGTATGAGCACCATGAGACCACTACCATGCTAGTTTTTGTTACATATCAGAGAGGTAGTAGGCACTTGTTTGCAGCAGCAAAGCGAGTGTTATCTCCACCCATGGTGGAAGGGGCCTCGCTTCCAGCATCAACGACACAGGTAATGGACAAGGGCAAGAAGCTCGTGCATGATGAGGGGCCATTAGGTGGACAGGAGACCGATGTCATCCTCATTCAGGATGATGAGGCAGAGACAGAAAATGCCCAACTTAGGATGACCATTCAGGAGCAGAACACGGAGATCCAAGACTTGTCACTCAATGTGGAGAGGGCCAGATGGATCATCAGGTATCTGGAGCAGAGGAACAAGCAGCTTGAGGACCATCAGGCAATCATGGAGCTGCAAAGCATCTGTGAGAATCGACAAGCTGCCCAGCAAAGGAGGATCAAGCTCACTACCTTGGAGCAAGAGATCAACAACGACCGTGAGTCCTGGTTAGAGCGGATCAATATCCACCTGGAGAGACTACTGGAGAAGGCCAATAGAGACAAAACCATATTGAGGAGGATGGCTTGTCATTACAGGGCACGGAACATGAGTGCAAAGGCCCGGATAAGGAGCTTGAAGGCCAAATTGAGCAGAGCAAAAAAAGAGGCAAAAGAGAAAGATCGGCTTTGAATTTTGGCTGAAGCTTTTGTGGCCCAACATAGTGCCTCTTAGAGAACTTGTAGCCCAAATTTCAAGAAATTTGGGACAATTTTTGTCACATGGAAATTTTTTGGCACAAACATAGGTTTTTTCTCTATATGCGCGGCACGTAGGATTGGGAGCTCCAAATGAGAAATGGTTTGAATTTTTGGATTCGGCATGCAAAATCACGATTTCTGGCACTCGGGCAAGAAATTAGGGCATGATTTGAGTCTCCAGGAGGTCAAAAACACCCAAAAAATGGCCTCACTGGCCCTATTTTGACACACCAGAAGCAGTCTTGGGAGAATGAAGATTTGGAGGGGGAAATGAGCTCCAAATTCAAAAATTCCACTTGGGTTGAAAAGTAGATAGGACATGCTTTCCAACAAGCATACTTGGGCACATTTTGGACTCTTGCAAGTGCCTCAAAACTAGCCTCAAAGTGGTGCGGCGCATATAGAAAATGGCGCGGCACATATAGGAAAAAAGGCCCAATTTGCCTTTGTTTCACGAAATTTCGATTCTTGACTTTTCATAAGTGGGCCCTCTCATCTACACTTCACTTTTTCGACACCAAAGGTGGCTTTTAAAGTACTTTCACTCAAGATGGGCATCTATCCAAGTGGAAAAGGAAGGCAAAGGGTCACCCAAGCCATTTGTCATGTTTGTGGCGCTGCACCTGTAGCTGATGTTTGGCTCTCCACCTTCATTTTGTAATAATTCGAGTAACTCGCCAACCCTTGGGCATTCTATCTCTTCATGGCACATTCTATATATTGTATGCAAACTATTTGCAAAAGGTTGGTTGGCTTGTAACTTCTAGGACACTATGGGAAAGAAACTCTGTTTCTTCATTGTATATTTTGACAGAGGATTTATGAAAGGAAGCAGCTCTATTTCATGAGATTCATGTGGTTGTGACCGTAGAAAATGTATCTGTTATGTTTCATATGTATTTTGTTATGTTTCATAGTTCATTTCATATTCATTTCCAGTGAAATTTTCTAAGTTAGATAAGGTAGAATTCAATTTTATTGCTATGCCTGAGGGAAAATTTCATGTTCAGTGTTCTTTCTTCTGTTGAAAAGGATTCATGTACGTATGCCCTTTTCACCCTTCTAAGCAATCTCTCCATTCCGTGCTATTTCAAACTAAATTGCTAGGCTTTCCGCCTATCTTGCCTCACGAAGTAATCTATTCCTTTGTATTTCATCCTCTATTCATCGCTCTCCGTTGGTCCCATACCATCCGAGAAACACAGTCATTCCTAAAAATCGCTTCTTGTATCCATATTCACTTACTAGCCTAAGGTCAATATTTCACTGTAAGTCATCTCAAACCATTTCGTTTATCTATTCACTGAGCGTGACTCGAAGAGAGCCCTCTCCTATTCTGGTGGGGCTAGCTACCAGACTGAGCGTGGTTTGTGGTTACCCTGAATTTTGCCTTCCTCCAGCCTAAGGCGGATTTAGGTGCTAACAAAGGGATTGAAGGACAAACTTCTGAATTCAATTTTCCTCCACCAGGTTATGAACATCCAACGTTATGATAAATGAGCAAGCTTTGTAGAAATCAATGGTAAACCCATCCGGCCCTGGAGATTTTCCATTGGGCATTCCCATGACAACATCCTCCACTTCCTGGAGGGAGACCTTCCTTAAGAGAAATTTATTATGTTCCTTTGTGAGGATTTTGGGAATATTCTTGGTAATATTTTTGATATCCCGATCCTGATCATTCCTTGGCTCTTTGAGAAGGGAGTTGTAATAGTTGGTAAGCTCAGTTTCTAGCTCCTCTTGAGAGTGAATGAGATGACCCTCTTAGTTCTTCAAAGCTAAAATTCCGTTGTTCCTCCTGTGATGTATCATTGTTTTGTGGAAAAAAACAGTGTTCCTTTCACCACATTTCAACCAATTTATTCTGGATTTTTGTTGCCACAACTTTTCTTCCTAAATGGATCTTTCATCCCATCTTTGTTGTAATAGTTGTTCCTCTTGCTTACTAATCTCCGATATCCCTTCTTCAATTATATTTTGTTGAAGAAGTTCTAGTTGTTGTTCCAAGTTTTTTTTGTCCATAATGATATTTCCAAAATTATCTCTATTCCATTTTCTTATTTCCTCTTTGAGATGTTTTAATTTTTGTTGGAAAGTATACATTTTGTTTCTAGTTCTAGGGGGAGAGTAGGCCCACCATTGTTTCATTTTTTTCCATGAAATCCGGGTGGTTCAACCAAAAGGCCTCAAACCTAAAAGGATTATTATTTGGAGACATGGAAAATTCAAACTTGAGAGAGATAAGCCAATGATCAAAGCCTACTTGCGGGATAATTCTCGCCTCCGTTTCTCAGGAGGTGAGATAGGAAGCCTCAGAAAGAAGGAAACGATCTAGACGGGAGGCTATTTGACGGTCTCCTCCTCTTCTATTATTCCACATGAATAAGCCGTTTCCTGTGGGAATGTCAATGAGGTTGAGGTTTTCCATGGTAGAAAGGAAAGCCTTAGAGTCCTTACCTAACTTCTTGATTCCTCCTTTCTTTTCAGATAATTTCGTTATCATATTGAAATCTCCAGCTATGATTTTTATGGGGTGGCGCAGAGGGTTGAGGAGATTGGATAAGATTTGGAGCATTTTTATATGGTCAATCACTTTGTGCAGGTCATAAACATTGGTGATACTAATGGTCTCGTTGGTGCCTAAGATTCTTAGGATCACAGTTAAGGAATGGTGAGTGGCGAGAGAAGATAAAAGATCAAGTTTGGAGTTTTTCCAGAGAGTTATTATGCCTCCCACTGAGCCTGTAGTTGTATTAGCCAGGGAGTTGTAAGGCCTGAAGCATGAGTTGAGCAGGAGGGGAGGATGAGACGAATCCAGTTTCGTTCCTTGAATGAGCATGATGTCGGGATGATCAGACAGGACTCTCCTTTTTAAGATGTGTTTCTTCCCAGGACTATTGAGTCCCCTAATATTCCAATATATGCAATTCATTGACATGGAGATGGGTGTAGAGCAAGAGCCTTTACCTTTCTTTAATTGATAAGCTTGGCTCCTAGTTCTTGAAGGAGCTGACTTGTGGTCTTTCTTCCTCTCTTTCTACTTGAGCCTTTGAGGTTGAGTCCTTCTACTGGGATGTTGGCTAAAATGCCTTTTGAAGCTGTACTTTCTTGTGTTGGATTTTGGGCTTTGAGTTTTAATTCTTCCTAGAGGAGATATGCTCTTTCGATTTTTTGTAACTGTTGTTATGATATGGCATTTATTCCTTTTTGTTTCCATTCCTCCGCGATTGTAGCAAGGTATACCCCCTGTAGGGCTTCTTCTATTGCTTCTTCCTCTAGAGTTTCTTCTATTTCTACTGGTTTCATTTATGTGTCCTCTAGCGATTGCTCCTTAGTTGTGTTGGTATTACCAGTGTCCTTACCATCTTGGGGATAACTTTCTTCCTATTATTCTTGTTCCTGGAGATTACTTTAGTGAAACCTTCACTATATTTTTGTTTATTTGCTTGCTCTTGCGTTTGAGGGGTTTTATTCATGGGATAGTCTCAGAAAAGATGCTCGTGCTCGTGGCACTTTCTGCAACGTAAGGGAATTATCTCATAGTCTATACTTTGCAACTAGACTTCATCCTTGAAGATTAGTTTGATTGCTAGGAAGAGCCCCAGAGACGTCTATGTAAACATAGATTCTAGCATAGGAGACATAGTGACTCGTTCTAGTGCCTTTAGACATTTTGATATGCTCCCCGACTGGTCTTTTATACCTTTGAGAACTGAAGTATCCCAATAATCAGTTGGCAAGGAGTAGAGGTGTACCCATACTGGAACCATGGTGAAATCCTCTTTTTCTGGTGGGAAGTTCTCCCTCCAGAATCTCATGTATAATCCGGTTGAGTTGTAGAAATAGGGTCTTCCTTCAAAAATTTTGTCTCTGTCTTCTAGGAGATTAAAGATGACTGTGAAGAAACCTTTGGAGCCCAGCTGAAGTCGGATCTCCCATTTGGGTGTCCATTTGCTCTGAATCCACCAGTTCAGGGCTCTTTCTATTGGCCACATTCCCATAAATTTGCATATAATTACGTGTTCCTCCATGTATTCTCTGTGTTTAGCTACCCCGAGGTCCTGGATTTCCAATTCTAGGATTTTCTTGGCTTTTGGATTGCAATTGTTCTTGGTCTTTTTCCCCTATTCTTGCGGTTGCTCCTGCGATTGTGAAGGATTGACATTGCCAGAAAAGGGAAGGTCTGTAGCCTTGCCCTTGTTTGTGCGAATGTCCTTGGTTGATCATTTCACTGTGTTTTCATTCCTTTTTGGCATCTTGTTTTGCTATAAATAAGTGGTGTCTTCTTTGTCTAAGCTTCCTCCTGGTAGAGTGCAGAAGGCAGAGATGGAGGCAAACTTCATGAAGAATGAGGCTTGGTCTGGCGGCCGACCAAAGACCATATCCTTGAAGGAGTGGGTGCCAGGAAGCTGTAGCAGATCCGCCATGGTGGGCAGAGCCCCAAGGGCAAGGACTAGAGGCTCCAAGGGAAGAGCGTGAAGCTAACACAAACCCTAGCGTGCAGTTTTTTGTCGCAACATGCGTCTCGCCGATATTTTTCCATTAATAGTTTGCATTCACCAGAATCCCATTATTGTTATTGATGTGTCCTTCATAGGGCTCCCAATGTATTAAAAATATTATTTTTATGGTGTATTTTACCTTTAAAATTTGATATTTAAAAAAATATATATTAATGATTTTTTAAAATAATATTAATAAATTTTAATATTAATGAATATAGATCTATCTTAACTTTGGATCTATGAAGTGTTGAATGGGATTAAATTTTTCAAAATGTAAAATTTTTTCTCAGTGCAAAAATTGAGAAAAAAATTGCATCCAGAAAAATTTAATTCCTGTAGACCTTTAGTAGATTTGGAGTTAAGGTGGCTCTATTCTACTTTTGAGTAACATAGTGGTAAAATGTTTTAATTGTAAGAATTTTTTTTCACATACTCCACATTAAAATGTTAATACTAAAGAACATGTATCTATAGGATATAATCTCTCTAAGAGAGAGAAAGAGAGAGATGTTGAATTATTTTTATTAATAATATATTTTAAAATAATAGATATCAACTTCATATTAAACATTGAAAGAATTACAAATCTTCCATCAAACCTTGAGTAACCTATTAATGGAATAAGAACACTTTTGATATTTCTTTTCTCAATATATTTGATGTTAAATCTTTTATTCAAAAGTATATTGAGCTATTAATTTATAGCTCATATAAATTTTTTTTTGTTATTAATATATTGTAAATATTATATATATATTAAGAAAATTTAAATTTAAATTACTTTATTTTTTCTTGATATAATATTATGTTATTTAATATGAACATTGAAATATTTTAATTGTGATTGACATTAAAATATTTTTTGTTCTTAGTATAATTTTGTTTTAAATATTACATGTCATATCATGTTATCAGTGATATTATTTTCACATGCTATCTGTCAACTCCATATTAAATAGTAAAAGAATTACATTTCTCCCTTATGCTAAAAAGTAAAATAAAATATATTTTCAATTACTTGATTTATCCATGCAAAATGGATGTAAAATTAAGGTGAAAATTAAAGTATTTTATTTATGGCCAATATTGATTTTTTTGATATTACTATTTTTAATTTATTAATGTAAACATTATTTTTAAAAATAGTGTTACATGACAACATCTCCCTAATACTTAACTATAAAAAACTTTTCAACACAATTAACTAATTTATGATAAATTTTATCACCCAAAAAAACATTCCACACAAATATTATTTATAATATTTTAAATTATATATAATATTTTAAATATATGAAATAAATTTTAATTTTCTAATATCATTCCTAACTTATTTTTAAAATAGATATTCAATTCTATAAACAAACCAACTTACTTTTATATATATATAAGTTAAGTTATATAAAAGTTAAATTTAGTCCTATATTATATGGAAAAATAATCTACCCAAAAAATAGGAACATCGAGGATGAAAACCACTTCCTTTTAGAGTGCCTCGCGTACAACTACATTAGATCTCAGTTTCACAATCTTTGTTACAATACTGACCTTCCTAGCCTTTTACAATGTCAAAATTATAGTGAGCTTGGGAGGCTTCTCTCCAAGCTTTTTGAGCATAGGAATAAAATCTATCATCATCATCATCATCATCAAATTTAACAATGTATTATATGGAAAAATAATTTACCCAAATATATATATTGTTATCAATATTATATCAAAATCAATTTAAATGAAAAAAAAATCTACTTGATTGTGGAATGATGTCACTCAAATCGTGTGAAAATCCATTACTCTTAAATTTTAAACTTAAATTTCAATCAAAACTAAATCTAACACGAATCAACTAATTTACCTCTTATATCGAGACCCAAAAATCCACATCATATAAATAATTTACATACAATATCGACACCAAAAATCCACGTGTGAGGAGATTTGGCACTCCCAAAAGTTCAACATTAACAGAAATGAGGCTCCAACACAACTTGGTTGGGCACCTTTGGAGTACCTGTCATATGATTCTTCATTAATTGATAGTTAGACTGTACACAAATATTAAAGAAAAATCGTGTAGAGATATAATTGGTAGGTTGCATGAATGTATTAAAATCCTTTTTATAGATTTGGTTGCTTAGTCAAAAGTGGTGGCAAATAGTTATGTAATAGCACTTTAATATGTGGTTTTGATGATAATTCAAATAATCACTAGTTTTACGAGTGATGGGAAGGTAATAACAATAATTCTACTATATATTTTCCTTCTTGTTTTGATATATCTTCCTTGTTGTTTTTGATATATCTATGGGCATATCAAAATTTTATGCATTCATTTGTTGCTTGAGTTTCATACTTTGAATATTTACATTGTATTTCATATATTTATAACCTAATATTATTAAATATTAATTTATTAAATTTGATTTCATTATATAAGACAATTTACACAATAATGCATTGTTATTACATATCATATTTTGGGGTCAAAATTGAGATATTACACTAAACAATCACGTGACAACTTTAATACACATCAGGTAATCACGTGACAACTTTAATACACATCAGGTAAGATAAAGGTAAGTTAAATAAAAAAATAAAGGGGTATTGTTCCTCAAACTTTTGGTAAAGGGAAAGCCTAGTCCTATTGGCTAGAGCCAAAAACTAGGTAGGGAAAACTAGACACTCACTCTCACCTTTTTGGTCTTGTCTCTCACTTTAAAAGAAAATCTTTAAATAAATAAACTAAGTCAAATACTACAGTAATAAAATAAAAAAATGTAAAATAGACTTGGTGTAAAAGTAATGTTATATTCTTCTCATGCATCACAAACAAAGTTAGAGGCATAAGTGCAATCAATATTATTAACAATAAAATCCACACATGTATGGAGTAATGTATGGAATGACATAGTATTCCAATGACCAACCAATTATGGAGTACTAACATTACTTTAACGACAACAAGATTTATTCGAGAGAGAAATAATAAGAACGGGTTGTAAATCATAGCACGACAAATGAGAGAAAATCACACTACTTCGAAGCCATAATGTTAAAGAAACAAAACTACAATACACATAGGAGAAGACCTCACTATCACAAGTATTATCACTACAAACCTATCCTTGGCCCAATTCAAAGGGTATCACTGTTATCATAATTGGGGATCGAAACCATGAGCCCATAGTGCTCTAAAGACTAGCTGTGATCATTGAATGACCATTTGACCATTTTAATGACCATTTTAATGATAGGAAGAATATTTTATTATTTTTATTTTATGATGGATTTTCGAAATATTTGGAAATTTGATGAATAAAAATGAAAAAAGGAATGGTATTCTTAAATATTCCCAAAATTTACAATTAAGTTAGATTTAGCTAAACCAATATAGTTATAATGATACAATGGTTAAGAGGCTAGTGCAATTAAGGATAGTTTGATGATACAATGCTTACCAGAGAGACACAATTAGATTTCGAAAGGGATTTTTTGTGCACTGCCTGGGTGAGGGAGGATGATGGATAAGGACCACGATCTTGAGGAAGGTTGCTTCCAAACCCTAGCTCAACCTTATAATTATGATGATAATTTTAAGGATATATTAGAATCTCAAGTGCTTGAGCTAGGTTGGTCCTTAATTTGATATGAATGACATTTTAATGCAGGCCAGACCTTAGAAAGGGTCTATGTGCCTCAAGCATGACTCAACCCTTAGAAAGGCTCTACACTTTGTTAGGAATTAAGTGAACGGCCCTTTAGATAAGTGACCAAGGCATGTATTGAAAGTGACAAATTAATATAATAGAGGTTTGAACTAGTTGCTGGTTCTAAAAAAATTGATCGATGATGGGGTTATTGCACAAATATAATCTTAAAAAAATAAATATAGTACATGGATAATTAGAATAGGTAGA